>JAQGBM010001634.1:0-10332 GCA_034698405.1 Symphylella vulgaris | reverse complement strand
AATAATTGTTATGAATATTAGTCAGATGATTCTAAATAATGAGATAAAACATGATTAAGTGTCCATTTTTTCACTTGCATAAATTATAACACTCAAAATATTTAAGAACGTCCAAAATTTTCGTTCAAAAAATGTTTTTTCTTCAAGTTTTTTATATTTTTAAGTTTCTTTTTTACCCTAAATGAACACAGCCCCATTTTCAATTGGATTCATGAGAATTTGCTGGTGATCACTTTGTAGTAATGTTCCAGCCGGACTACAGATACCCTCTGACCAGTCCGAATGAGGTGAACAACTAGACCACTGTCCCGGGGACTCCGGAGATGGCGTTAGGTAATTCTCAGGCGCATGGAGCATGTGTTGCGGAGTTGACTCCATGTGACTGTGTTGGGATGGAGGTGTTGGGTACTGGTAATGATGGTAAGCAGGTAAACTGTTGTTCCGCTGGCTTAAAGAGGTAAAAGATGGTACAACGTCTTGCTGTTTAACTGGCGAGTAAATGGATTCGTAAATATTGGCACTGTTGGAGTTAGCTTGGGATGTCGGGCTCAGTTGTCCCATTTTATGATGGGTTGCGGCCCTCATGGCGGCCATGTGGGTCGGGGAGGTGGGTAGCGAAGGCCTCTGTTTGCCCGGGGACAAGAGGTTGTGAGAAGGCTGGATGTGTTGATGTAATGGAAGACTATTTTGTCTTAGATGTAAATGCTGTATGGTTGATATGTATCCATATGTCGTGCTATCGACGTAATTATTGGATGGAATAAGTTCCTGTACGTCGTCTAATGCTGCTAAATTAGGTTGAGAAATCGCCATATTATGGCCGCCGTAGAAACCGCTACGAGAGCCTGGGGATGGCGTACCTTCTAGATAACTACTACACGTAGCAGGGGACTCCAAAGATGTACTTGGTGACATAGAAGATAGACTCGATTCGACGCTAGGCGGAGAAGGCTCCTTCCTTTTCTTGACGGAACACCGCTTTTTAGCGGTTGCCACACCATATCCACCACTCGAATCGCTTGCCGGCGAAGTGGGGTCATTCTTAGCACCCGCAAGAGCGTGTTGAAGTGCGGCAACCGATTGGGCACTGCTACCAACCGTTTTAGATCGCTTTTTACGCGAGGATTTCGCGGATGCTGTTAGGCATCCACCGTGGGATAATAAGCCAGGAGGTGACCCTATTGGTAGAGTATTGGCTGACGGGGTCCGGACTACGTGAGAGTCTAGTAATCGAACTATATCATCGTGTAATCGTTCCATAGCTACATCTCTTGGTTGTCGGTCCATTTGATCGGTGATATCCCTATTTGCAAAATGATCCAGTAAGATCTTCGCTGCATCGTAGCTACCTTCCCGGGCAGCCAGGAACAACGGGGTTTCCTCCTTATTATCCTGAGCATCCCGGTTTGCTCCATGGGTCAATAGAACCTTGACAGCTATTACATTGTTGACAGAGGCGGCCCAATGTAAAGCCGTTTTTCCGTGGTCGTCAGATGAATTTATATCGGCGTCGGCGTTAATAAGGTCTTCAACCATGCCCTCGATGGCTAATCGGGCCGCTAAGATAAGGGGAGAAGTCCCATCATGCATTCTGGCGTTTAGATTGGTAGCTCGGTTTCGTAAAAGGATTTGGAATACGCCTTGTGCATCGGCGGCTACTGCTGCGTGAAGTGGCGTACGTCCCGTAAAGTCCTGGCAATTTGCATCAGCCCCGGCGTCGAGCAGGCGTTTAGCGGCGTCGGCGCGGGCGTAACGGGCAGCTAAATGCAGGGATGTTTCGCCTAGGGGAAAAAAATAAAATTTTTATCATTATTGTTTTAAAGATTTAGGGTTAAAGTGAATGTAGCATGGTAAAAAAAATTTCCGTCTTATTTATTATGAACAAGAGGTATTTTGAATTTTTTTTTTAAATTCCACTCCAAAGTCCAAAAAAAACCTTTAACAACGGGCAATCTGACGTCATCACCATTGAAATTCGGTCCCCTGAGCGTCAAATGGGGACAAAATCGCATCAAATGGCATGTACGACACTATATGATATATACGATATCGCACCAGTTGGCAAAGTTCAAAATTCAGGGAAGACCGAATATTTCAATGATAATGACGTCATACTGTCAATTTTTTAAAGGCTTTTTTTTGTACCTTTTGGAGTCGAATTTTTAAAATATTAAAAATACCTCATGGAAAGCGATCTATCATTACGTAATAACTAGGAAAATTTTTTGACCATGCTACATTCACTTTAAGAAAGAAAAGAAAAAAGTAAAACTTACCAGTTCGGTCAGTAGTAGCGGCCAATTTGGCTCCTTGCATCAAGAGATCTTGAATTATAACGCTGGGGCCTTCTTCATCCTCACAATCCTCGCCAGTATCGAGTCCTCCCCCTCGGAAAGAAGCCAGCATGAGGGGCGTAAATCCGCCAGGGCCGCGTGGATCTACATCGCAGGGGTCCATATCTCCCATATCACTCTGGAAGAACTATGTTACGTTAGCATAAAAACGTTCTTTTTTGATTATTTTACGCATCCAATAAAATCATAACCCGACGACGGAGTGAGATTTGAATATTGTCTATTATAATTAAGCAGCGATGGGTCTTTAAAATATACAGAGAGCCAGGGGATCTACACAGAGGGACTTTATAGCTTTAACTCTCATCCAAAAGAGCCGCCACTTTAAGAATTTTACTTCAACCCAGAAATTATTACCAGCCTCAGTCAGGATTTGAACCCAAATTCTCGTTGAATCTCTCCCATTTCTCTGTCCTCACCCACCATATCATATCTCGCACCTTGGGTAAAACTGGACATCGGAGTTAATTGTCCAATTTTACCCGAGAAGGGTTAGATGAAACATTATCGATATTATATTATAGACCCTAAAACCTAGCCCCTCACCCGCCCTCTCTAACCCACTCTTCCAGATAAAATAATGACATGACACTGTGACCCATACTCAAAAATTCATGTCATTTCCGTAACTTAAAAATTTAGTCATCACCGTAACTCAAAAAGTTAATTATTACCGTTACTTAAAAAACTGATAATTATTCTTACCTGGGGTGGCATTGCCAAAATATCTGGATTTTTCACGTCGGCTGCATTGAGATGTTGCTGGGTCCAATGTCTGGTGTCATTTTCGTAGTCACCTCCGTAACATCCATCCATTAACTCCGTCTTTAAAATAATAAATTACGTATAAATATCCCACACTATTCTTAAAAATTACCTAATGAGGTCTTACCTTTATTCTTTTAGCCCGATTATGTTCATCTGCCTCTTCATCGGTCCAAGTTCCGCCATCGGGGGTCATGCTACTATCGTTACAGTTCATGTCAATACCGCCACCAGGGACTTTATGAATGTTCCTCATCTCTTGTCCATCGGGTCCACGCCTTCGCGAAGTCCTACGCTGACTACTCGTAGTCGTAAAGAACCCTTCTGGAAACCATTGTACGCCCCTTGCTCGCTTCCTACCACCTACCACAAGCACTCCTAGAAGTCCGAAAGCCACGCAACCAACCACGACCACTATGATGATATAGGTTCCTATTCCGTGCGGGGCCGACTCTCCAGAACCAGTGTCGGCGCTATTGATTGCATAAATTGGGAATCCGTTATTCAGGTCGTGTTTAGATGCTTTGGCTGCCAAAAATTCGGCGGCTGCTTGGGCGGTTGGGAAGCACTCAGACATGCCGTGGTTTTCGCATTTCCGGTTGTCTAATTCGAGTGATATCTTGGTACCAAATTGGTAGGAACCGGAACTAGCTTGGTCCTCCCAAGGATAGATCATTTGTCCTCCATTGGCCTCTTTGATTCGTACGTTGGTCCTCAAAATGTGTCCCATGTTACGCAGGAAGTTGACGCTGTTATTCCTGAAGACTTCTGGTTCAATGAGGACAACAACTTCGAGGATACCCTTGGCTAATTTGGGAGGACCGTTCTCGCAATCAAGACCGTCCCAATAGCACTCTTCGGTGTTACATTCGGTGTCGCATTTACCGTTGTTGTAAAGCTTGGAGCAGGTGAAATCGTACATAGGACTGGAAAAAAATTGTTAAATTGTTAAAGATATTCTTTGACTTACGAGTTAGAATCAGACTTAAGAAATTGGAAAAATTCTACTTACTTGCATTGAGGAACTTGGGTGAAGCAATCGAAGCCATCGAACAAGCATTCCGGATTATTGCATTCCCGATCACACCTTCCATTCCTAAACACCTCCCAGCACTTGGTCCCGGCCGAGGTGCAATTGCGCCACGGGTTTAGACCCAAGGAACAATCGCCTCCGTCAAAGTTGCAAGCGAACGTATTGCACTCCTCGTCACACATCCGATTCCCGGATTTCGATTGGCACCGGTTCATCTCGCACTTCCGTTTCTCCCGCTCCAGGAACAAGTCCGTATTGAAGGTGGTTAGCAGGGGTCGTCCAATGCCGCCCCTGAACAATGGGTCGGCTATCTCGCACCGTGCACCATTCCAGGTTGGAGGGCACTGGCATTCGTATTTGCCGATCCTGTTTAGACAGATTCCGTTGTTTTGACACGGGTTCGAGTGGCATTCGTTGATCAGGTCGATCTCGCAGTTGGACCCCGTAACGTCTTTAGGACAGATACAGCGATATCCGCTATCCGAGGATTTGCAGGTGCCGCCATTTCGACAAGGATTACTGTCGCAGTCGTTGACGTTAAGTTCGCAATTTGGTCCAGTATATCGCTAAAAAATATAACAAAATATTTGTTAAAAACTTTTTAAAGTCAATATCATAAAACCCGAGTGAAATTTGAATTTAGTAGGCCCTATATATAAATATGATCAAGAGGGAAATCGCCCAAACTTAAGGGTTCTTTAATGAATTATTTTGTTTGTTGGTTTGAATTTTTTTACGTTGCGGTGAGCGACAACGAAAGATCATAACCCAACCACGCGACGTTTCTAAAGACAGCAATTTTAAGGGAATCTATATTATAAATAGGTAACGTGGTGTAAACTCTCATCCGAAAGAGCAGCCACTTGAAGAATTTCACCCATCCAAAATTTTTACCAGCCTCAGCCGGGTTCAGTTCAGAGAGAAGCGTAACTACTCGTAATCGTATAAAAAATCACTTAATTCAATCAAACTTATATCTTATGATCTATCACACTTATAATTTTTTAAAGAATTTTACCAAAGAAAAAAATACATTAACTCAAACACTATAACAAGAAAATACTCGTACTTACCTCTCTACAGATACAAACGTGTCCTCCATCCGAATTGGTACAGACTCCGCCATTCAGACACGGTTTCGAATCGCAAAAGTTGATCTTTATTTCGCAATCCCTTCCCATGTATCCTGTCTTACAGTCGCATCTGTAGTTATTGACCAACTGGATGCAATCCTGGGTTCCCTCTGGACTACAAGGGTTCGATAGACACTCGTTGACATCTCCTTCGCATCTTGGTCCAACGAAACCCGGGGGACAGCTACATTCGAACCCGTTAACCTTGTCGATACAGGTTCCACCATGATGACAGGCTCCATCGTAACATTCATTTATGTTTATTTCGCACAGAATTCCAAGGGTTCCGTGGGGACAGGAGCAGCTAAACTTGTTGATAAAGTCGTGGCAGGTACCCCCATTCATACAGGGGTTAGGGTCGCAGTCATTGATGTTGTATTCGCAGTTAAGTCCCTGGAAACCTGAGGGACAGTCACAGGAATACTGTCCAACCAAGTCGTTACAGGTAGCCCCGTTTTTACAGGGTGCAGAGTCGCATTCGTTAACCTCACGTTGACAGTAACTTCCCTCATATCCGTCTGCGCAAACGCAGCGATGGCTATTGCTCGTATTTTCGCACTTCCCGTTATGCCGACAGAGCTCCGACACCTTTACGTCCTTTTTCTTAGCCGCAACCTCGCATGAAACCATGCTAACATCGCATAATCGTCCAGTCCAACCGGCAACGCAAGTACATTGGTACGTGTTAGTAGATTGTTTGCAAGTTCCTCCATTTGCGCATGGATTCATGCTACACCAGTCGATGAAAGACTCGCACCTTTGACCAGTAAATCCGTAGGAACAGTGGCATCTAAAGCCCTTAGCTTCGTCAATACAGGTAGCTGAATTATGGCATGGATTTGAATCGCATTCGTTGACATGGAATTGGCAGTTTGAACCTGTGTAACCTGGTGCGCATTGGCAAGTAAAGTTGTTGATTCCGTCAATACAGGTTCCTCCATTCATGCAGGAACTTAGGGTACAATCCTCATCATTGGTTTGACAGTTAGTACCACTGAATCCCAAGGGACAAGTACAAGTATAGCTGTTTACGTAATCGTTACAGGTAGCCCCATTTTGACAAGGGTTAGATAGGCATTCGTTGATATCGGTTTGACAATGTTTGTCCCCAAATCCGTCAACGCAAAGGCAAGTGTATTCTCCTATTCCGTCCAAGCAAGTACCGCCGTTCTGACAAGGGAATGCAGCGCAGTTGTCGGTGTTTATCAGACAATCGCGGCCTTCGTAACCCTTGGTACATCTGCATTGGTAGGAGCCGTTGGTGTTAATGCAAGTTGCGCCATTACGGCAAGGGTTGCTAATAGAGCATTCGTCAATGTCTTCGTCACAGAGTCGACCAGTGTAACCCAGTTCGCAGGTACAAGCAAAGTCCTGTTGGATTAGAAAAATACCGAAATTAAGTTATTGGAAAAGGTACAGAATTTTTCAGGGGAATTTTGCGTAATTTTTTATTCCAAAATTTCGGCGCTAACTGATTTCAAAATTTTCGCGTTCAACCCGAACGCTAAGAACTAAAGAACTTATTGTTATATCTTATAGATTAAAAAGTCTTTTTGGGACATCAGTATTTCCAGGGAAATATCTTAGAGAAATTATTTAAATTATAGATTAAAATTCCCTGGAAAATTTTCCGAGCAATTAGAAAAATTTCGAAAAGTTTTTGCTACATCAGTAATATAACCTTTAGTCGAAAATCGTACGAGTGGTGACTTAAGTTACTACTATGAAGGAATTATTCTTACCTGGAAGTTGGTAGATGGAATACACTTGGCATTATTTCGGCAACGGTTGGGCGTACAGGGATCCAGTTTCTCTTCACAGTATCGTCCAGTGTAAGGCAGCTCGCAAACGCATTGGAAGTTGTTGACCAAATCTATACAAGATCCCGCATTCTTGCATGGTCCAGAGGCGCAATCATCGATGTTAATTTCGCAATTCTTTCCTGCATATCCGGGCAAACAGGTACAGGAATAGGCGGCCAGGGAATCTTTACAGGTACCACCGTGCTGACATGGGTTCGATTGACACTCGTCAATGTCCATCTCGCACCTGTAACCTCCGTAACCCTTTGGACATATGCACGTAAATTTGTTGACTCCATCTTCGCAGGTACCTCCGTTGATACAGGGATTACTGGCGCATTCGTTAACGTCCGAAAGGCATCTAGCATCATAGTAGCCCCTTGGACATTCGCATTTAAATCCGTCAATTAGATCGATGCATTTGCCTCCGTTTGCGCAGGGACTCGAGCTACATTCGTCTACATTCGTTTCGCAAAAGGTTCCCGTAAATCCAGGAATACATTGACAACTATATCCGTTAATCCCGTCTATACAGGTAGCGCCGTGTCGACAGGGATTACTGAAACATTCGTTTACGTTGTATTCGCAGTTCGGTCCCGAAGTCCCAGATCTACATTTGCATTGATATCCGTTGACCAGATCTTCGCATGTCCCGCCAAATTGACAGGGATTGGATTCGCACTCGTTTATCTGGGTCTGACACAGAAGTCCCGTGTAACCTGGATGACAGATACAGCTAAATGAGTTCATTCCATCAATGCAGTCCCCGTGATGACAGGGTGAAGATTGGCAGTCGTCGATATTATTTTCGCAGTTGGTTCCTGTGAATCCAGCGGGACATTGGCAGGTAAATCCGGCAACTCCGTCGTTACAGGTCCCTCCGTTTTGGCAAGGTTGGCTGAGGCAGTCGTTGATGTTAACCTGACACTTTTTGCCAGTAAAGCCGTTGGGACAAGTGCAAGTGAAGGCGTTTACTTTGTCCAAACATACTCCGCCGTTTTGACAAGGGTTCGGACTACACTCGTCGAAATCTACCTCGCAGAATGTACCAGTGAAACCTATGGAAAACATATTTTTATGTTAGTTATAACTTATAAAAGTTGGTACAAGAAAGACACAAAAGACAAAATGTATTGGAAAGAGGATGTTATAAGGTTTATGTGTGGGGTAACGAGAGAAAATAAAGAATACGGAATGCATAAGTGAATTTTATTAAAAGTGTAGAGGGGACATTGCCAAGAGGAAAATTGGGGTGACGGGATCTTAACCTATATAAAGTGCCCAGTTTACGTTCACCCATTATAAAATAATTGAAATTATATTGCTAATGCCTGTTAAATTCCTTTATTTTACACAAAACTAAAAGGCTAGAGAGAGCAATAGTAAATCTTAGTTTTGAATTTTAAGTTTTAGAAGTGGAAGTGAATCTGTCCCATTTAGGATGCGTGCACGTATTACGAACTATACTTTTGCTTTGCATTTAAAAGTTAAAAGTTAAAACTCTATAAGTTTTGTTAAATCGTAGACTATTCATACGTAGATAATTATTATATTAGTAGGAAAATTACCACATTATAAGTAAAACTTTTAATTTTACAGACTTGCCTAACCAGTAACCACCTGTTGAAGAAATTTGGTAACATTGAAGCACAATTTTTACTCTGACAAGTGAGCAATTTTTGTTTGTTTGTTTCATTGGTTGACGGAACAAGCAAGTTTTTTTTTTTTTTTTCATAACATTACCAGCACTGCTATGAATATTAAGTTACTGGACATGGTTAAAAATAATAAAGAAAAAAAAACTTTGTTTACGTATAAAGTAAATAATAAAATTATTATTATAGGCGTTACAACATATTTTCACCAATACTTTCGCACGTTTTAAAATAATAAAGGAATACCTACAAAATTATTAAAATTACAAAGTGAAAACGATTCCCTCAAGAAAAAAATATAAAGTTAGTCATATCAATTCCCATAGATTTTTTTTATTATTATAGAACTATTATTAAGTATCATTCTAGCTTTCAAAGACGTTTCAATTCGACGACGGTGGGAATTCTCTCGCGTTCGAGTTACGTGTAAGATATCGTGTGCACCCTGTACTGTAATGCAATATTACGTTTCAGAACAAAAGAATATTGTGACCCGAGGGGTCAGAAAGAGAAATATTCTCGCGAAAACACTAGCAGAAGAGAGAACTGTAGCAGACGACGATGTTGTTGCATGAAAAGGCATTTTTATAATCAACGCGGTTTTCTGCTTGCGACGCATGCGCTTTGCGTCTTTCTAGTTGGGAACGCTACACAGGCGCAACTCTCATGTTTAAAGCAAGTAACATGGGAGCTACAACAGTTCCATGATAAATTATAACACAGTGAGCTTAAAAAAATGATTCTTTTCACAGCATGTTAAAGCTATATTTCACGGGAGGCCTTTCTGAAGGGAATATTATTAATAAATTACAATCTTAGTAGTAGCAAAAAGAAAAATATAGTGTCTAACACGTTGATTATATTAGACGCCATTTTTTATACAGATGTGCATTAATAATTATTTATATTATAAAAAAGAAAGTTGAGCTAAGTCATTAATAATTAATTGTAATAATTCCAGGAAACTTCAGAATAACTTATCTCCGCCCCCTCGATCATTTTGAATTAATAACTTAAGTTATAGGCCTATATTAAGTTAACGAATGGTTAAAATCTCGTCACACGTCTATTAAATTTTGTTTTTCTTAATTTTCACTAGGCTACTGTAACGACAAAATATATAAAAAAAACCAAGAGCATGATTATACAAATACACTTTGGTTACTTATAATTTATGAAGGATTCAATATTAAAAAACTTATAGTATAAATTTAAAAAAAAAATTGTACAGCAAAGCCAAAATCGTTATAATACGTATTAGGCCCCTACAAGGCACAACCAGACTTGCAGCCAATTTTCGTTAAACTTATATCAATGGAATGGAATTAAGTTAAAATCAGAATTAGGGTGGATGTCTTCTAAAGTAAATTACAGAGACGAATTTAAAATGGGAAAGTTTATGCTATCCCCGCAATCAATGGAAAACTCTGTTTTAGCCTTTTAGGTTTATAGCCCCCCCCCCCCCTCCAAAAAAGAAACAGTGCTGGGAAAACACCACCATTTTGTTTATCGAACGCGTTAACTAAGACAGCAAGAGTTTAGACTTTAGTTTTTTTTTTTTTCTGTAATCAAAAAGAATATAAAGCTTTT
>JAQGBM010001633.1:0-10333 GCA_034698405.1 Symphylella vulgaris | reverse complement strand
AAAAAGTAAAAAGTGATTTTAATAACTTTTATAGAAAATAATTTTTCTATAAAAATTAATTAAAATCACTTTTAATAAATTTTAAATCACAATAATGGGAATCGTCCTATAATAATCCCAATAACTGGGAGGAAGTTCCTCAAGGTTCCTCCGAAGAACCCCTTGCTGGGGGTAATTATTCTCGTCAAAATCAGTCCATAAACATTATTAATTACAACGATACCTTGGTAGCCTAATACGAAGACTATGGCACTGCAAAGTTTTTTTTCTCCTAACTTTGATGTGGCCAATTTATCTGAAAATAAGTTAGGTCTATGCTTAACTTATTTTCAGATTTATGAATGAGACAGACGGACAACCCGACAGAATTAAGCTAAAAGCAGTTTTACTGTATATGATTATAACTTCCAGGGGTTCCTCTTTCCTTCCCCGTCCACCCCCTCCCATCCGATATATATCATTTTCAAACTCCTGGTATGCATAACTTAATAATTATCCGGAACCTTGGTTGGTTATGGTTATTGTTCTTTAATAACTTCCCTATATATCGACCTGCAGTCTTGCATTAATTTTGTTGAAAAATTTAAAGGTCTTTGGGCCGACTTTAAAAATAATAAACAGGTATACAGAGGAATCAAGGAAACTTCTACTCATCCTCCTTTTGTTTCGTAAAGCGCATCATCTTCTCTGTGGTTTATGAGTTGTCTTGGCGTTACGTTGATTTGGTCAAGCGTTCTTCCTTACTTTTTTTGTGTGTGTCTAGTTTGTAGTTACTGACCTTCTGGCTGCAGCTGTGTAACTATTATACCAAGAATACATAATATAATAAGAATGTAGCACTTCAATGCTTTAGTGTGTCCCATGTTTGGTCATGTATGGACATGTTATACACCAAAATTTTTGTCTTGAAAAGATCTCTTCAAATATGTAAAAATAATATTATGGTATCACTGTGCATTAAATTTAAAGATTTTTCAAAATTATTGAAATTTCGCTTTCAATTTAAGTATATCTCAATTATCTTCAAATTTAATGCAGTGACCCCATATTATTTTTACATATTTGTAGAGATCTTTTCAAGACAAAAATTTTGGTGTATAATATATCCATATTTGTTCAAGGATTAAGAACACAGAAGCAAAAACCACCACTAACGTTCCTCTTATTACTCTTCGGATACATGGGACACACTAAAGCATTGAAGTACTACATTCTTATTATATTATGTATTCTTGGTTAGATTTATATGTTTTTAGTTTTTTGGTTAATTGAGTATTTAGGCTACGGTACTTTACATCAAATAGGTATTTATTTTTAAATGTGTTACCTCTAAATAAAAGATATTTTAACTTTTTATACACCTTATTTGAAAGCTGTTTCTGAGATGCTATGCTATTCGGTCTTAACGAGCTGCTCTTATCATCGCTTGTGCGTGTTTGTGCACGATTGTTTTTCCTGATTGCAGCACAACACAGCGCGCTGCTCAATGAACATGCGCGTCTTTAAAAATGGCAGCGCCCACAATCATAATAATTAATAACCACACTGCAGAACAGAAAACACTCATCATCACCCATTCATCCCCACTGGACGCAGCCATTTTTTCTCTTGTACGGTACCGCTTATATACACGATATCTTTGAGAAGTGCTTCGCCACAAACTGCAGCCATTGCTACAGTGAAACCATAGAAAATACTCACTCTAGTAGACCATCTCTGAGTGATCAGTGAAAATGAAAAAAGCAGGTGCTGATGCAGAGAGATAGAAATAAACTGATAACCTACCAGTTATTCACCGATGTAATGGCAGATGCTGACGTCAGATATATCGCGTGTTCGCGTGGTATGCCTCAACAAGTGATGTAGATACACGGCATCAAAATACCGCGCGCTGTTCAAAATACCTTAGAATTATCAGGTTTTTTTTTTACTTATATTTTAAATAAATACGAGCAGAAGATACGAGTATATAAGTTATACCGTATTCAAGTAAATTTTCTAAAAAATTATTAATTGTTGTTAATAAATAAACTATTGTAATTTGTTTTTTAGCTTTCTTAAAGGTAATTCTGGCCATGTGTTTGTTTATGTATCCGCCCACTTTATGACGTTTTTTTTTATTCAATAGGCACTTTTAGCATTTACTAAGAAATTTTCTGACTAATTAGCACGAGTGCATTGTGGTATCGTGCATTATTTTCTTTATTTAAAAAAAAAGAATTTCCCCATAGAGATTGTTGACAGTATTTTTTTCCTGATTTTTCTTGAATAAAGATTCCGCCATTATCCATTTTTACAAGGTATTACTTCCTAATTTTTTATGCGTATTATTAATACAGAGGTCTGGCGCATTGTAAATTACTGGGTATCAAACCTTCTGCAAAATTCCATAGTCAGTCCGCTCTATTCGCCAATAATTAACCGTGGCGGGTCGATTTTCCCGATGATATCGATTGATGATGGAAGCCATTAAAAATAGCTTCTTTGACCATCTTTTGGTGATAGTTATTTTTAATATAATATGGCTCTTGTTATTGGTTCAAAACCATCAAAACGTCACACAACAATCAAAACATCACCACCAATCAGCCCATTAAATACAACTTTTACAACTTTTGTTTACATCGAAATATAAACAATGAATAAAAGTGCTCAACTTTTATTCAAAACCCAGAATTCACTTTAATCTAATCGAAGCTTGATGATATATAACTTACAAGTTAGTAGAAACATATACCGTACCGAATACATTTTGATTTATAACCTGTTTAGGTATTTTTTTCTGTAGAAGCCATTAGATTTCATTTAAACAGTATGGCTGATGTGTACATTGCGTTTTATTTTTGCTGAGCAGAAAAAAACAATCTTCTTATACCAGTATTGGAAGTGATAGCTGCTGCTGATGTTTCCCTTTTTTTCAGGGCTTGCGGGTATTAAGAAAGGACCAACGGTAAAAGAAGCATCCGCTATCACTTCTAATCTTCTCTGATATTCAAGTCGCGTAACATTATTTGACTGACCATTTTACCAAAAAATAATAAGAAACGATTTTTTTTTCTTTGTGCAGTTGCTCGTTAGCTACCATTGTAGCATGAAAGTGCAGGTCGTCTATCTCTCTTTTTCCAAATGTTGCCAAGGCAACATAACAATCAGTTCCGATACAGGGAGGAAGTTGGTGAATTAGTTCATTTGTTAGTATTAGAGAAATCGCTTTCTGCATTAAGACGAATATAGTATGGGCAATAATACACCGAATCGAATGTCAATTTGGCTGGTGCTAGTTTATGAAATTAGCATCGTTTAAATGACCATAGCCTACATAAGTTTTGCGTCACGTAATGTTTGGGAACTTTAATAATTTTACACTTAGGCTACCTTATTGTAAGTGTAAAATATTAAAGTTCCCGAAAACTTATAGGATAGTGTACTATAGGGCAGTCCACCATTTAGACTTTATGTACATTTCTTCCTATACCGTATACGGATAACTTAGGCCTACCTTGTATCTTTTTTTTTAAATTAACATAATAACAGCTAATTTAAAATACTTAAAATATATAAAATAACTTAGTTACCGCTTACCCGAAACTGACCATGATAGCATTAGCCTATACGAGTATACGATTTAGGATATTTTAGGCTATAATATTATTTGTCTATACTATTCTCAACCTACTGTAGTATTTCGTTTGTGCCACCTCCCCCACACACAAAAAAAACTTACTTAAAAATATCAATACTCGTATTAACTTATTTTACCTAACATATAGACAAATTCAAATTAACTACCGTATGAGCTTGCAAAAGAAAAGAAAAGAAAAACATTCAATAGCTGCTGCAATAAGACTCGCATCCCGTAATTACGCTCTGAAGCGAGAGAATGAATCGGTCTAACGGTTCAATATTTGTTTTTCGTAACAAATAGCTCTAATGTAGATATTTTTCTCTCGACTCATTTATTTTCCAAGCATATTTACCCAATATTCTTTTTTCTTTATCCTTCATCACGAAAATTGCCCTGTCTTTTGCGAGAGCTGATACGGTATCACAGGGATTCACAGCGGGCTGTAGAGTTAGTAAAATACGTTATCATCATCATCATCATATATAGAATATAGATAATAAGTTAGATACAGTACCGGTAGGCTACTGTATATAATAACATTATCTATCAGCTGCTATTACGGTATATATCAATGTCAATGGATATATTATTTTGTTTAAATCCGTGGGTAACTGGGTAGGCTATGAAGAAACAACAAAAGAAATGAAATTTCAGTCTCGAAAGGTGTGGCTGTTAATGTCAGGGTTTTGAAGAAACAAATTTATCGAAAATAGGAAATCACGAAGCTCTTAAATAAAAGTATCGACTGGTTGAGCGGTATATGGCACATAAGCATATCTTTGCCAATTTAATTTTGTAATACTTTTTAACTTGTATTTTATTTAATGGTTCTGATCAGGAATTTTAAGATGAAAATATCTCTGGAGTTCATCACTTATGCATATTCATCACTGATGCATATTGCATAAAGTTATAATTATTTTATGAGCATGACTTAAGACTTAAAATAGTGATCCCTATATTGTGTACCGTCTCTCCCACCGTACCATCTCAATCTCATCCACTTTCCAAATCTCCCACTTCGAGTAAAATAAATGGGGCAAATTTTTGGATCATGTTAATTATCCAGTCGTCCAATTTTATTCAGGTGGGAGACATTACGAGACGTGAGATACTTGAACGGTGGGTGAGACTGAGACGGTTAACAATCGGCAAGACTTCTTCCAGATATAATTATGGTGGTGAATGCCTTTTACGTCAGATAAATTATAGTCAAAATAGACCGAAGTTATTTTTAAAATAAGCGAACAAGATTCTACATTACCCCTAGTCTATACAATACAAAAATAGTTAAATAGTGTTTTATTAAGATATGTATTAACAAGTTTAATATTATTTACAGCTCGAAGAACAAAATGTCCAGCTGAGGGAACAAAACCAAAAGTGCAATGATCAACTAGAGCTTTTGAAAAATCGCTTAACTCATCTGGCGGAACTTGGCCAGTGTGTCAAGGGTTGGGAACGAAGAAGCACCGAAGTAAGTAATTCTGTTTATTTCGAACAATCCTATACCGTACATTATGGAACTGACTTTCGTCAACTTCTAAGCGAAAAATTCCAATAACTAACTGCAATACGTACTACCTGTCTGGGGTCTTTATTTTGGACTAAAAAAATATAGCCTAATATTTTTTAAATGATACGAATGAAAATAATTTAAAAAAAAATCGGATTTGAAGTTAGTATGTACGAAATAAGTTAGAAATATGACTATACCACAAATAATATTTTATTAATTTTATGTTCTTCCTTATACTTTATACTTCCCATATGTTTTTTTTTACTTGCGGCGAAGATTTGCTTTGAATGGGGTATGAAATTTGCATAATATATGCCTATAAAACGTATATACAAGATTACTTTTAAGTAACACGAGCTGTGCAGGCAGCAGCAAAGAGTACTTGACTGCGGCAAAATATAAATCTGATTATAATGAAGGCCATAAATAAATACAAGCGGCGGGGAGGGGTGTAATTCTTTAAGAATCCACATGTATAGCTCTTATAGGGCCTATATTCGCGATCGAAACTCTATAATATAGCACTATAGCAGATAGCTGCTTCCCTCACCATGATGCTCTCGAAATAAAACCGTGTACTCCTCTTTTATTACTACAGATAAGATTAGTGTACTTAGCAGTGGTTGTATATCTTCAATCAACACTTACTTTAGTTTTACATAAAACTGTACGAAATAAACAACCAGCACTGTTCATTTAACACGGGGGGTATCAACTTACAGCGACTTATAAAGCCATTTTCCAGGCGGATTTATAGACTATTATTAAAATGTTTACTAGCTTTTTCCCTTTTTTTCACGTTTCTCGAATCTAAAACTCTGCATTACAGTGGATTACTTTACTTACCGGTAACATCTAATGAAAAGTAATGAAAGTTTTAGATTTAACATACGTATTCCATAAACTAAATTATTTTTAAAAGTATGCCGCTATAAAGCTGTGAAAAATAAGTCGCCATTACATAAAGTATTAGAGTACAAGTTAGTAGCCTAGTATGTTAACTGTACAGAATGATGGTGAAATAAGTTACGTAGACGTCTTAAATGTTATGAGTATATCGGTATATGTATAGGATAGAGTAGGATGAATGAAATTAATGAGGACAATAAAGCTATAATAGGCTAGTGGGGTATACTTCGTGATAGAAGGATCCCCTAAATTAAAGGTGAACGCTGAACGGTATACGGGTGTATAAGTAAGCCAGCAATGATTATACGGTAGGGAATGCTGGGCGAAGAACTGCATGGTTGATTGGTTGGGTATACAGAAACTAGGCGAATTCAAGTATGGCTCCGATAATAAGGATATCTTAAGGTTTATGTGTGGGGTAATGTAAGGATGAAGGATAGAATAAGAAGTATGTATTACAGGGGTGGTGTAGAACAGTATATAGGAGTCGCCAATATTAAAGACGAATAAGAGAAAGGGGTGAGGTGCTGTATGGGCATTGGGCATGCACAATAATATATAGGAGAGGAGACTGAGGTAACTTATGAGAATAGATTTGGGAATACAGGAGAAGAGATAGACCGGTGTTCGGACATCGAATATAATGGACATTAGGGAATGTGGTACATAAGGGAATGTGGGGTGGGTCATGGCTTGGGATAGATCTTGTACGGCCGACCCCATGTATGGAAAAAGGTCCATGCCATGATGATGATGATAATGATTACCTCAAGCTATTGTAAGTTAAGAGTTAAAACTTAACCTATAATCTTAGAAGATAACCCATTATCTTCTAATATATCTGCATTATGTTGGTCGTATAATAGATGATTTGAATGCATCAAGTTTAGCCCATAATATTATGACAGTATGGGATCATATACTTAGTAGCCCCCTCAATGCATGCGTGATGCTTTCGTATATAGGTTGACTCTATGGGAGAGATGAAAAAATATTTTTTACGACTTTTTTTCGGGAGTTTTATGCTATAGATTGATCGTAAAAATGTCTTCATTGCCAGGTATTATACGCCTTCTGAACGAGAATAAATGATATCAGAGATGAAGCAGAAATATCCTGAAACTGGCTTATGTAATACGTATCGTCTATATGCTTTTAAAACGATATATAGAAATCGCCGGACAATTCGCTTTGAATGGATGCGTAAAAGCGAGGGATCCACTTTTCTGTGACTCGCTTTATTCATTTTATTTTCTGAATGTAATGTCTGATTTAACGGAAAGCACCGCAGACAGCTTGCCCATTGGCAAAAAAAAAAAAAAAAAATTGTTCGTTTTCGAATTTTTTATGCAGTATCAGCTATATTTTGATTTTTTTTTTCTAGACAGCATAACTACTAAAAATTGTCTCGAAATTATTATTATTATGTAAATCCTACTCGTATACAATAATTAAACTTTCTAGTGTATAGGTTACATAAGTAATAACCTATACAAGTTTAGTTATTGCGTATACTATTGCCGTAACACACAATTTTAAAAGATGGAGTACTGATGGTTGCTGGCAACTTTACTGTACTCTGTTGTCTTTAATATTCTTTATTGTTTAATCTTTTTGCCCTCTTCGGGCAAAAATCTCAAAATTTAAAATACAGCTAATAAAAGTGTCGCAAGTAAATAATAATTTGCAAAGAAAATTTAAAAATATGTCATAAAAGTCATTAAAATATAAATTAATTATGAATTAATAATGGACAAAAACTAAGTTAGCATAAAGAAAAGGAATTCTCTTGGTATACAGTAGGCCTATAAGGGGACCTGCCTATACTCATATAGTGATACGAGTATATACTGTTTTTATTAGCGTATTAATAGACTCTTGGTGTAACTTAAGTTACTGTATATTATGGATGGAAACAATTTATTTACTGAAACTATGCTTTTAACTTGCCTCTTTTTTTTTGGGGGGGGGGAGATATTCATTATATATTGTGCACAAATCAGCCGACAAAGGAGAAAATGTTCATGTATAAAATCTGACACAAGTTTGGGCGTCAGAGGTTTAGCTTTTAACCTAGCACGATGATCTTGATGGAAGTTCACGTTGATGAGTCTTAGCGATTCTGATCACGTCATGTTTGATTCGTCGAACCCATTGAAAGCATGAGGGGAAAGAACCGTCTCGACACACCGATCAATACAAATGATTTTAACATTGCTTTTTATATATTACACTATTAGTTATATATAGAAACCTGATATACAAAATAAAAATGACCCCAACTTGAGGTTATCTTGGCTCGGAAGTTTTTCTCTTTTATAGTTTTCGATAATTACAGTTTAATTATTTGTAGAAATATTTTTATTCTAACTTTATACGTGAAATGAAAGAGGAAAAAAAACGTGATAAATAGCTATTGATGATCGATGTAAAAGTTACCGTTATAGGTTAGTTAAGTTTGTTCAGATTGTTAATAACTTAGGTGGCACTGGATGGTGACAGTGGATCAGTCACTGAGTGACTGATCCATGTTTGGTCAAAGAACTTATTATTATCATTGTTAGTTAAAGTTAAAAAAAAACGTAAACGTTATATTTTTGATAATACCGAAATATAAACTTATTCTTTTGCATAATAGGCTTCTTCGTTTATTTCCCCTGTTTATGTTAGATCAATCATAACCCATATTAAATTTTTAAAAAAGTAAAAAAATAATATTTTTATGTAACTTACTTATTTATATGCTGAAATACCGGTATAACTTACTTTTGCATAAATTGTAGGTAGGCTACTTCGTTTATTTTCCTACTTTATGTTATCATATAACCACATTAAACAAATAAAAAGTAATATTTTTATTCATTAAGTTACTTAATTTATATTTATTATGTGTTTTAATTAACTAAAATAATAGCCTAATAATAATCTTATAGGCTCTGTCTTTTTTATTGTGCAGTGAATCCAGTGATATTAATTATTAACGTAATACCGTATATCAATACTGTATATAAGGAGTTCGGTGTAGCTATAATACAACGAACAGCGTAACACTTAATTAAAATTTTAAGATTGGTTTCCCACTGGACACCCTCATATTATAACACTTATAATACTGTATTTATTTTCTTCAATTACTATTGATCATTTGTTCAGTCTCATATTATTATTATATAGCAACATAAAACTTCCTCTTATACGGTAGTATTATATATAGAGAGCATTTGAAAACATTATTTTCTCACCCCGGTTAACGTCTGCTAATCTTATTCTGCCTTCTTTCTCTCACTCTTTTTTTTATCTTCACCTGAATTCAGTTTCTATGGTAACCGTATACCATCAATGTGTACATTTGACGTTTGATCGGGGACTTTTTTTCTCCAATATTTTTACTTTTTCTTTAACAATAGATTGATAGGTTGAATGAAAACCATGTTCCAAAAAAAAAAAAAAAACCTATAATTTTCTGTCAACATAAAAGTCCAGACTGTAGTTTCAATCGAACCCTATAACGTAATACACTTTCAACTTTTTGTGTCATTGGATATACAAAAAAAAAAGTTAAAGTTTATAATAATGCAGCGTAAAGAAGTCAACAATGGGGGATTTTTTGTCCCCATTTGATTGATAGGTTTGTGTGTTCAGTTGATATAACTTATTTCATATGAACAGTCAAAGCGAACATGCACCTTTAATACTGTCAGGTTAAGCTATGACATTGACAATCCAGATTCTTCAATTCAGTTACATAAAATGATTTAAGTATCTGATCTTTTTTTTTTTTCCTTGGGAATGTTACATCAGATTTTGAGTCTTGATTTCGTGCCAAGTATAACGTAATTAACTTACCTCCATATAATATTTGGGATCCAAGATACATTGCCCTATGGTAGGCCTACTGATAGACTCATGCATGTCCTTGTTTATGGTACAGCTCCTTGGACTTTGGGGATCCGAATTAAGTCGACATAGGCCTACTTGAGGTCCGCTCAGGGACTTATACAGTCCACCAACCTCAAGTATGCTCACTTCTCAATGGTGGTCAATAGGAATTTTATGGTAGATTGAGAAAATTATTTGAGCGGAGGCTCTTTCAGACGAGAGTTAAAACCTAGGCCACGTGTAAATGCTATTTGAACGTAGAAATCTTGGAATGATAACTATTCCGTATATGAGTTATGGCAGGAAGATTGCGAAAACCCTTAATAAAGGTCCCTATACGGTTTGGGATTAACTATTTTCTACACAGTAGGAGAAAATATTTTTCCTCATTCCATAGCACG
>JAQGBM010001632.1:0-10333 GCA_034698405.1 Symphylella vulgaris | reverse complement strand
TCTCTCCAAGCATGCATTTCAATGGTCAAACTGGAATATGGTGCCAGCGAGCGCGCACTCTTTCCTCCAATAGCACGCATTTTCGATCATCTTGTGGAATATGGCGGCCACATGAACATTGAACAGGCGCATGGTAACTTTCTCTCCCATACGACAGCTATGAGACCTTCTCTTCCCCCACTACTCTAATTCAATGGTATATCTGAAGCATCGAAAAAATATACCAGCAGCTGCGCTGTTCTATGATATGAAGTGACAGCAAGATAGTCAGATTATGACACCCATCCTCTTCCAGACCATACCCGACTTGTATTGGCAATACAATTAAAGTGTTCGTGTCAAAAAATTGTTTTTTTCCGAATAATTTGAAAATAACGCAAAATTTTGAAAAAAAGACGAAGGGGAAAAACGTTATTTCAAACTGAATGAAATCAGAGAAAAATGACCCCGTGAAACCAACTTAAGCGGTAATTTTTCTCCGATTTCGGTTTGTTTTGAAATTACGAAAAATGATATTTTTGTTTTCTTCCCTTTTTTCAAAATGTTGCCTTATTTTCAAATTATTCCAAATAATGTGTTTTGGCTCGAAAACTTTAATTGTAAATAAGGAAGATACCCTATTGACGTAAGTGAACCAGTGGGAATTTTAGGGTGGAAAAAAATCTATAGGCTACCTCATTGTAGTGTATGCTAATTTTAAAGAAAACCAAGATTGCCGCGCCGAATTCAGATCATTTATGCTTATTTTATAATACAAATCTCATTTATTTTCATACTGCAGGCATTCAGGGATAAAAATATTAGGCCTATATACTTAACCGAGCTATACTAACTTAATAAATAAAATTTTAAAACGACGCCAACTGTAAAATTCTTAATACTGAAAATAAATGAGATCGATTCTGATTATAAAATAAGCATAAATGATCTGAATTCGATCGGCGCGGCAATCTTGGTCACTTTTTTAAAATTTGCATGGACACTAGCTACGATCCTTGATTCTTTACGTCAATAGGGGTATTTTCCAATACACAGTGCTTTTATAATGGCCTCTAATTTTCAGAGTCTTCTCTGGGTGCCAGAGTTGGAAGTTCAGCGGCACTGTTGGGACTAATTATTGTGGCGGCTATCATCGCTTTATGTGCGTGTAGGTAAGTTTTTTAATTCATGTTCATCCGTACGTCTTTATTAAGTAACTAAATACGGAGTAATAGGCCAATATGCGGTGTGCAATTGTCTTAAAATAAATAAACCCCTAGCGCTATAGCCTACTGTACTACTAGAAGTTATAGCTGTTCGATCGAAGTGATACAGAAGCAAAACATTATGTTCGATTTACGAATAATACTGATGCCATAGAATCAAACTGTGTAGGTAAACTTATAGGTTGAATAATTAATTGTCCAAAAGCATTTTTCTAGCATACTACCTATCGATCAGGTTATCACACTTTTGGCAGTCCCGAATTGAGACTTCATCATACTACTCCCGCCGCCTTTCAGGGCTGCTTTTTCACAAAATTAATATTGTAATAAAATGTTTGGAAAAAATAAAAAATGGAAATTACTAAAAACATAAACATTTTTAATTTTAATATAGTTTTTTTAGATTTAATTTATTGTTAATTGAAGAGACTTTCAGAATTAATAATTTTGATCGTTCCAAAGAGTTTTGCTCGTCATCAATATACAGTATACACTATACACTATACAGGCTTATTAAGAGTTATGCCTGAATGGAAAAACTTATTCCGATACTGCACTCACACTGATATTTTGTCCGCAGATCTCGGAACGCTGGTCTAAATATTTTATCTCGACGGGAAATGGAAAACATGGCAGCGGCAGCGAGCAACGCGGCAGAACAGCATATTTTCACCCTTCCCTTGGGGCCAAATTCTCCAGCCATTATGAGGGACAAACCCCCCACGTACGAAGAAGCCATCCAATATGCCCAAATATTGGTAATTTAACTGATACTAGGTCTATATAGTAACAAATGCAAACTTGAGCACCCTGTGCTTAATAGCCGAAAATCTTTGATTTTCGGCTTATTGACATTTCGGCTGTCTGTCTTTTCGGCCTACCGACTCAATCCCTGGACGTAGTTAGTAGGCCGAAAAGACAGTCGGCCAATACATTGATCAGTAGGCCGAAAAAACTGCAGGCCGATCGAAAATCAAAGCACAGCTCAGCGCAGAATCTAACAAATGTTTTTCCACAGCTCGCCTCCGAAAGGGAAGCAGAAGCCGAAGTTTCCAGAACGAATCCTCCGACTACTAGAGAACCTGAACAGGGACCAGGAACAAGTAATATCCATGGCGAACGAGCCAACCCACCAACGGAAACGGACGAACAAAGACAAACTGTCCGGTGTTAAAAATGTGCGGTAAAAATATTTTTGTGTGCTCACTGCTCAAGGAATAGTTTTAACTGTGCTAATGGAAAAAAAACTCACATGTGCATTCATTCAGCTCACCGCATTCTCATAAAAATTGCACGTGCCTATTGTAATAGTCTAAGCAACTTACCTTTCCCTTTCCCCTATACATTGTATTAGGCCACATTCAGGAGTAACAGGTCCTATAAAATGTCCTCATTTGGAGAGAACAAGACATAGGGAAAGTTAGAAAAAGAGAGTACCTTATTCCTTAGCCTATACCAAATCTGCTGTATCTTATACTCTTGTTAACATCAAAAGGCAAATACTCCGAAGAGAATTCCCCCCACCGCCAGTTTGTGGAATTTCGTGGAGAATATTGTTCTGGACAAAATTTCAAACGTTATTACGGTAATCGCAATCGCTGTAAAAAAATTAGTAAGACATAATAATCATTATTAACTTTGTAGCTCGTTAGTCGTATTTATTAATATACATCATGGAGAGAAAAATTTCTAGACCCATTCTAAATTTTTTATAATAAGTTAACCGCAAATACGAGTAGTTAGACAACTTCCCAAATTCACAATATGGGCATACAGCTGATGAATGGAGTAGGCTATACTGTATATTTTAATATACTTTACCGAGCTAAAGCTGTAATTTCGTGAATGATGGAAATAAATAAATTTCGGATATATAGATTATATTAATTCTAGGATTAATGGTCACGGAAATGCCCAAGAGCAGAAGATTAAACAGACTGAGATTATCTTAAATGAAATACTTATTTTATTTTGATTGCGGTTTGTTTACAAAATTTCTAAACCTAAGTCTATAAATTTCTATATTTAATTTATTAATTACCGGTATAATCGATATTCGACTACAGATTCTTAAATCGATTTTACGAGCTGAAACAGAGATTGGTAAAACAATGGTAAAATCCATCCAGAGCCAATACGTAAGTACCAGCTGTATATAGGCTAATAGCCTATACCCTGGAGGGTAAAGACTAAAGAGGCCTACGTATACAATTCATATAAGGCCCCTCTATTTCTCCCAGAGATATAGAGGGGCCTTAAGAGGAGGTATAACAGCAATGGAAAATTACTCTCAAAATTTTTGATTTTTTTGGACTAGCCTACGACAAAAAATTTCAAAAACAAAGCCCATAGGTTGTTCATACACATAACAGTTACCTATTGATGAAGGATTCATTATTCTAAAATACTTATAGTACAGTATTTCCAAAACTGAAAGACAGATTCGTTATAATAACTTACAATGAATCTGCCTTTTATACACAGTTTTGGAAATACTAACTTATAAAAGTCTATAAGTAACTTATTAGAATAATGAATCCTTCATCAATAGGTAACTATTATGTGTATGAACAACCTATGCCTATGGGCTTTGTTTTTGAAATTTTTTGTCGTTTATGCAATGAAATTTAAGAAAAACAAAAAATTCGTTATATAATTATGATCTTCACCCCCTCTTAAAATCATATAGCCTATAATAGGATCGGATGGATATAGTAACGTAAGTTAAGGCCCCTCTATCTCTGGGAGATTAAATGGATAACATGGATAAAATGGATATTATAACTTCTAAATGAACCTTAAAAGTATAAACACGATTAATTAATTATTTACAACATTTTATTTATAATTACAATATTTTAATTAACAATAAACATAATAGTAAATATTATGTACTTTTGACATTTGAATAATTTGATGATGCTTGTAAGTTTAAAATGTTTGGGAAACATTAAAAATCATTTTTCATCAATGATTTCCGAATGTGAAATGGAATACCTCCCTTAGGAATATTATAATAATGAAATACATTACAAACTGAAATCCCAAAAGAGTACTCCATTTTTGGTGAATGTAAAAGTTCAAAGCCTTAAATTATTGTGTAAATTTTAAAACGTATATAAATGGCTAAATATAAATTATTTCTGTACTGCTTATTTTCGCAAGTTTATCTGTAATTTAATCAGATATTCAAAGAAAGGATTTATTTTAATTTTAATCTCTGGCTAATTCCGCTAAAGACCTAATTAATGCCGATGCCAGAGGATTAACCTTATTTTCTCTTCTCCTTGAGATAAAAGTGATTTTTATAAGGGCATGCCTAGTATAGCCTACAGGGATTTACTTTACTGTATTAGGCCTATATACTATACTTGTCCGATTGAACCAGTGGCGGTGATAATAAGCAATAAATAAGCAAAATAAAGTCACATTTTTGTACTGGTATGCATTACAAAACCCCTTAAAATGCATCAAATTACGAAATCTGACTTAAATTTTACATAATTTTCCGGGGGACCCCCGTGACACACGTAGGCTACAGATCTAAGAATGTGACATTTTCTAAATGTTAATTTGGCTTTGACTTATAGGATTCGGAAAATTTTTTTTTTGCTCCCTGCGCATAATACGAGTATTCCAAAATTCGGCTCCCCCTCAAAAAAAATTTCTGGATCCGTCATTGGTCCGAACTCCGAATTTTTCCGAAAATTTCGGCACTTAAAGTTAGCGTTCTTCATAGTACTCCAACTTTGAGAAGTAGGCCTATATGCCTATAATATAGTGTATACGAGTAAATTATTAACTATACATACAAGGTCTACCATTGATTGATGTAGTCACTTAATAGAGTTAAAATGTTAAACTCTCCTTGAAAATAAACCAATGCGGTAAATTTCAATTTTTAATCCGAAGGCGCCAATAAATCTTTTGTCCTCTCCTCAAAAATGTGAGTTATTAAAGCCTGCATAATAAGAGATTAAAGCTTATTCATTAATGTATAATCGCCATGAATTTGAACATTTTCAGTTGTATCAACCATCCACGATATAACATGAGAGTAATAACTAATTAAGTTAGATACTGTATTATCACTCCTGGTTATATAAGTTAAGTCGTATACGACTGCTTATTGAGCTTTGCGGCTAACAAACCACTAATTATAAGCAGTACCGGTATTATACTTATCGTATAGATGTTACTGTTGTACGCAAAAGTTATTCTAAATATTTTCCTTCTCCCAAATATTTTATTTCACCGCAAATTTTGCGACCAAAATGCATAAATAATGGCCTTTTATCAGTTCTTTCCTACCTAATATATTTCGAATAACTTAAACTCTGCAGGAAATTCGTAATAACTCTTTGAAAAGCATCTCTGAAAATTGATTTACCGGATGCTGCATTTATGTTCACACACAAAAGCGATAATCTGATAAATAACCGATAAATATAATACCGTTTCCAAAATAGTATATCTGCTGATTTGAATAACCTCTCAGTGTTGCTAATATTAACGGCATCATATTTCACCAGTATGTTTAATATAACCAGAATCTATAACATGTTTAGCATGAATCTTTATTGAATGTTTATAGGACGTTGTGTTGTATTTAGGACGTCGGTGCGCCAAACCATTCTTTTTTTAATTGGTTCACATATACAATAAGGTAGTTGATAGTGGCGGATTTAGAGGGGCCGCCCCCCTCCCCCCCCCCCAAAAAAAATAAGGAAAGCTTTTTTTTTACTTTAAAAAACAACCAAATTTCAAAATCAAACTTAAATTTTACAAAAATTTGCGTGGGTTTTACCCCCGAACCCCCGTAAGTTACATACACTGTATGTTAATTTTACTTAAAATTCAGATCGAAAGTTGACTTAAATTCGGAAAAAAATTTCGCCTCTGGCGGCTGCCGTCCTCCAGATCCCTGTTCAAATTTGTGGGAAAAAAATTCCGGCCCCATTCAAAAGTTTTTTTCTGAATCCGCCACTGATATAAGTTAGTTGGACTGTTTTATCTGGTCACTCTGGTGTAACCAAAACCAAGATTCTATAACTTAATGTTAATTTTACTTAAAATTCAGATCGAAAGTTGACTTAAATTCGGAAAAAATTTTCGCCTCTGGCGGCTGCCGTCCTCCAGATCCCTGTTCAAATTTGTGGGGAAAAAATTCCGGCCCCATTCAAAAGTTTTTTTCTGAATCTGCCACTGATACGAGTAGTTGGCAAAAGTGGACTGTTTTATCTGGTCACTCTGGTGTAACCAAAACCAAGATTCTATAACTTACTTGCTGTATACCCTATTAATTTTATACTGTTTATAAAATCTCTACCCTATATATACACCCGTATATATAGGGTAGGGTACAGTACGCGCCTTGTGTGTAGTATGGAGTTGTTTCTTAATTATTAGTTGTAAGTTATTACCTAACTTAAATATTAGTTGAATTTTACAGCTTTGTGCGACTTTTGGGCTTTTGGCATAATTTCTTGTCCTTTTTAATAATAGGTTTAGTACTCGTATTAAATCTTATATGTATATACATTTTATTAAGTTAGTATATAGGAACCGCAGATAGCATATTAATTTTCGTAAAATTCTAAAAATTATCACCGACCTCGACAGGGTTTATACCTCACCTGTAGACGAGTGGCCGAGTGAACTAATCCACTAGAGACCAGCTGCGGCATTTTAGCAGATTAAAGCAGCGTTACTGGAAACCTTAAAAAAGGCTTTTATTAGCACTAATGCATGACGTGTTAATGGAATTTGATAATTAAAATAAGCTTAATAATTCAAACTACGATAATCCCTAATAAATATTACATTATTAAAATAGACTCAAGCCTCCAAAATCTCTTATAATATGTTGAGAGTTAAATTAAAACTGTATCATAAATAAACAACATATTCGTGAGTGGTTTTATAGCACTGTTCTGGTGTATTTGGTTTGGAGTTATAATTTTGTCTGTTTAGAATCTTTCGAGTTACATCCATCATAAAGAAAACAATTACGAATAATTTGTTGTTGTTGTCCTTTACCATTTTTTAATGGTAAAATGACCATTTTTTAATCATTTTAATTCCAGCGTTTTCTGTTCTACGATGCGGCCGATTGCATGATAGTACGTAAAAAGCTGATCACACGAGCGTTTTTTCCAGCTGTTTTTGAAGCTGCGGCATGAAGTCGCGTGGTTTTATTGGCCGCAAAAGCTCGTGCAATTTTTTGGTCCGTGTGAGTAGGTTTTAAGTTTATTAACTTACCATGATTATATTACCAAGAGTACATCACGCGTAATGTACAATTGATATTACCATGAGTATATACTCATGATATTACTAGTAGCACCTAGTAGTCTGCTATTACAGTACGAGTATATTATATAGTACTGTCGTAGCCCTCGGGAATTTCTCGAGGGCTAGCGGTACTAAGTAACACGACTACACGAGTATAAATTACGATTTAGCTTTTTTTATTTTTTAAATTAGAAAACCTCTTTATGGTTATAACGTCTTATGAATGGTAAAGCCGTAACGGTGATTGGTATTATCAATGAATTTATTACCTGAAATCATTTTACACGAATACAACTGAAATTGACGGGGTCTGCAAATGTTGCCCTTGATGTCTCCCGAAGTAACCACATTTTACGGTACCGTAGCCTATATCAGATCATCATCATCACCATTAGCCTTTTCCCGGTGAGGGGTCAGCATTTTAAAGTACCCGATAGTTAAGCATTTAATCAGGACCGGCTTGCAAGGCCTTACGTCCGGAGAGGGACAATTTTGCCAGTTCAAGGCTGGGGTCTTTAACGTGCAAACAAATTCACACGAGTGCGGGTATGACCAGAGCCCTTCTTTTTCGTTGTACATACCAGGGGCAATGCCACAGGACTCGGATAAATTTATCACCCCAGCCGGGGCTCGAACCCGGTTCCTTGGCATCCGAAGAGGGCGCACTAACCACTTCGCCACTCGCCCCCCTCCCCCACCAATATCGATTAAAATTAGCTTAAACCTGTCTATCCTAGGATAGACTGGTTATACGAGTAATTTAATCGAAATTGGGGGGAATTTTTTAAGAATGAGTAAATTCATAGAAAAAAAAAACTTCCAATTAATATGAATAAAAATCTCTAATACCTAATACCTATCGTAGTTTCTCTGTAGGCCTACTGCCTGTGTAACTGTGTAAAGCACAGGGAGCATCTCAAATATTTGCAACGGAATACGAGGAGCAAATTACCCCAAATTAAAGCCCAATAAAAATAAAATCACAAAATTACTTTAAAAAAAAAACAGAAACAGCTAGCATCCCCAAATTACGTAAATATAAATGGGAACCTTACCGTATAGCCTAAGTTATACCAAAATTATGTACGGTATTGGCTACTTGACGGGATAATATAGCCTACTTATTTTAGGATACAAACTGAAGGCGAATATGACTGTAACAAATAACAATTATTATTATGAAAATTTATTTAAAAATAGAAATATCCAATACTTCCTGGATGAATAAACAGAATAGCCTATTTTATAGAAATTCTATTTTTAGACGGATAAGATGAAAATGAATGGAATTTTTTTCAACATGTTTCAAGTTTTTTTTTTCTGAATAATATACCGGTACTCATATTAATCAATATCTTCATACAATGATGTTTCTTATACATTTAAATATTTCCAATATTGAAATATTATACAAATTAGCAGAAATGCAACATTATAACAAACGATAAATAACATAAAGATAAAAACACCCACTCCGGCCAACTTTGTAAACCAACATAATGAAATGGGGCGTGCTGCTAAAATTCGAATCTTTTGATGTGACGGCATGGTTAAAAATTTATACTATTATACTGCATGCTTCACTTTAACTGGTTAAAATTTTTATTTTACTGTTAAGGGGATGACTACCTCGTACGATTCGTACTATTGGTTTTTCTTAAGTTTTATTACTTAAACGACAAACAATACTAAAAACAAATAAAGTCTCGTATTTAAGTTATACAAACAATCGTTACTAATTTATGAGGGATTTATAATTTTAAAATGTATTGTATTTGCAGGAATGTGGACCAAAGACAAACATTCGTTATAGGCTTATATAGCCTTTGGTCAACATTCCTGCAAATATTAAAAGTTTTAAAATTACAAATCCTTCGTAAATTAGTAACAATTGTGTGTATGAATACGGGACCTTATTTGTTTTTAATTTTGTTTGTCGTTTAAGTAACGAAAATTAAGAAAAAGAAAAAACAATAGTACGAATCGTACGAGGTAGTCATCCCCTTAATTGGGACGACCCAGGCTAGGCTGAGATGTTGGGGCCTTGTTCAGAGAATTGGAGAACACAGATTACCACAACAGTTATATTAAATAGAGTCAGTTGGAGGTAGAGGACGACCCCGTAGACCCATTGTATATGCAGTAGGAAATGATTTATAAACGAAAGGGCTGTGGGATGAACCTAGAAAACTGGCAGGCGATAGGGGAAACTGGAGATAGCGTTTTTGCGAAGCGGAGTCATAGTTGAACGCTGCAAAGCAAAATCAACTAATAATGGATGATGGTTGTAATATTATTGTAATTACTTGTTTGCAGACGGCAAGTCCCTAGCGACGTCGCACGACTGCAAATTCATCGAAACGTCGAGTGGAATGAATCACAACGTCGATGAACTCCTTGTCGGAATCCTCAAACAGATTCGACTCAAAGCCAAAGCATCTACCAACGAACAACTCTTTAAAGAACGGACGGACGAAAAGAAAAAGAGCAAAAAGTACAAGGGATCCAGAACTGTAAGTTTACGAGCCAAAAACCTAATCGACAGACTCTGCAAACGTGATAACAAGTCAAAATCCTGCGAAAACTTACACGATCTTTGATTTAAAGTGTTTAAAAAACTGTGTTTTTTCGACAATAATAAACTTATTATAATGTGCCATAAAATACAAAATAAGAATTTAAGAATTATTTTAAGGTTAGTAATTGGAAAAAGAATTGAACTTTAACAAGCATTTGAACTTCCGGATCCGGAAGTCAACAAAATCCCACGACACACTAAATCTCAAAACTAATATGGCTTCTTTCTTATTGGCTGGATTTTGATGATTATGCGT
>JAQGBM010001631.1:0-10335 GCA_034698405.1 Symphylella vulgaris | reverse complement strand
CGTCCGAATTGAGCTTTTCAAATAATACTCAAACTACATCTATAGGAGAATTATATGCCGAGTTTAATTTGCCCGTTCGATCGGGCAGCCAGTCTGAATATTTTTAATACATTTTCAGTTTCGAAATATTGCTGCCCTGTCGATTTGATCATTTCATATAATTCGGAAAGTAGATCAATGGAATTCTTATATTCTGAATTTAATTTGCCCATTCGACATACGTTCACTCTTCAGTGTCTTTCCGAAAAAGCGGTCGTTGAGAATAGGCTAGAGAATAATGATCAACTACCTAGTTGCTTGAAGGAATATTTGCATTTCATAAAATATCTCTACAAGAAATTCTAAGCAAGTGAAATCACGGGCCCAGGATGCAGCAGCAGACTGACCAGCTGCGGCATTCGCTTCTTCTCGAAATTATCGAAAAAGAACAGTTGAGAGGGAATTTGTTGGAAGAAGAAATTCGACCAGGAACTATACTATTTTCAGTCGTGCTTTGTAAAGTATTGGTTTATTCATCTTCTGAAAGCAGACATATCCTTGTAGATGCCTTTAATTTAAAGGAAAGAGAATCTATGAAAAAGATCCTAGTTCCCTTTGCATTTTTTTCCTCACCAAGTTGTTTAATATTCACACATTATTTGGGAACGACTCTAGATGAAGGCTGGCTATGCAACTATGCAATCCTACTTTTAAATATTAATCATGTTGGAAATATAAACAACAACGAAGCTATCGAATTGAATTTTTTAATAAAAGAACTGACCAACATTATAGCTGAATTTCCATTTTCAATCTCAGATTATAATTATTTTAGTGAGAATATTTGTGACTTTCTGTTTTCTATTGACTTTAAAAGTGAATTTGTAGGGAAGAAAGATATCGAGGCACTCGTTACGAGTTTAATACTGAATTACAGAAGAGCAAAAAAGGAAATTTTTAAACAATGCGACGAGGACATTTTTGTTGGTTTATTTCGTATTGTCAGAAAGGAAAATTTTGATGAAAAATATATAAGTAATTTACTACTGATTCATCCTGATCCAATGAATTTCATAGAGTCATTTTACTTGAAATTCAACTTAGATTTAATTCCCGTTATTCTAAAAATGGAGAAAATCTTCTGAGACACAATTACGCGGACTTTGTTCGCTACCTCCTTGAAATGGTAGAAAACGATAGTCTTTTGGAAAGATTGGAAATGATCAAGCTACTCTATAAATACGACTGTCCGAGAGATTTGAAAATTTCCAATCATTCAGAGACTACAACTATGGGAATTTTATATTCAGAGTTTAATTTACCCATTCGACACACGTTCACTCTTCAGTCTCTTTCTGCAAAAGCGGTCGTTGAGAATAACTTTGAGACTAATTCTGAGCTTCCAAGTTCATTGAAGCAATACTTGAATTTCATAAAATATCTCTACAAGAAATTGTAATCGAGTAAAAAAAAAAACTTTAAAATCACGAAACAAGTGTTTATTGTAATCGGCTCCCTTCAAATATGGAACAGCAGCAGCAGACTGACCAGCTGCGGCATTCACTGCTTCTCGAAATTATTGAAAAGGAACAGTTGAGATCGAGTTTGTTGGAAGAAGAAATTCGACCCGGAACTATATTATTTTCAGTCGTGCTCTGTAAAGTATTGGTTTATTCATCTTTTGAAAGCAGAGACGTCCTGATTGATGCTTTTAATTTAAAGGAAATTGCTTCCATGAAAAAGTTGTTGATTCCCTTTGTATTATTTTCTTCACCATATTGTATAATATTCATAGATCATTTGGAAAAGATTCTCGATCAAGACTGGCTATGCAACTATGCAGGAATTCTTCTAGAGGGGATAAATGGTGAAAATAACGCGGTGTTTTCCATGTCTTATGAATTGGATTTTTTTCTCAAAGAAGTAATCAACATTATTGTAGAATTTCCATTTTCAATCTCAGATTACCAATATTTTAGTGAAAATATTCGTAGCTTTCTATTTATTACTTATTCTAAACGTCAACTCGTAGGAAAGAAATTTGCCGAGGAGTTTGTTGCGAGTTTAATACACCATTATAGAAGAGTAAAAAAGGAAATTTTTAAAAATTGCGATATGGACATTTTTTTCAGAATGTTTCGTATCGTCAGGCAAGAAAAGCTTGGTGAAAAATATATAAATAATTTACTACTGATTCATCCTGATCCAATGAATTACGTACACAGATTTCACTTGGAATCTAACCGAGATTTAATTCCCGTTATTCTAAAAAATGGAGAAATTCTTCTGAGACACAATTACGCGGACTTTGTTCGCTACCTCCTTGAAATGGTAGCATATGATAGTCTTTTGGAAAGAATCAAAATGGTCAAGTTACTCTATAAATACGACTGTCCGAGAGATTTGAAAATTTCATTAAATTCAGAGAGTACAACTATGGGAATTTTATATTCTGGATATAATTTACCCATTCGACATACGTTCACTCTTCAGTCTCTTTCTGCAAAAGCGGTCGTTGAGAATGAGCTAGAAAATAATTATGAGCTTCCAAGTTTATTGAAGGAATATTTGAATTTCATAAAACATCTCTACTATAAGAAATTGTAATCAAGCAAAATTACTAAATCGACACTGGACGGCATTGATTCTTTTCTACTCTTTCAAAGATGGAACAGCAGCAGCAGCAGATTGACCGGCGCTATTCAATTCTTCTCGATATTATTGAAAAGGAAGGATGGCGAGAAAAGCTGAGATTGACTAAAGAAGAAATTTATCCCGGAACTTTATTAATTTCAAACGTATTATCTAAAGTATTGCTTCGTTCAAGTCCATCGAGCCGAAAAGTCCTAATTGATACTTTTAATTTAATGGAAATAGACGCTATGAAAAAGGTGATTATTCCCATCGTATTCTTTTCCTCGTCATTATGTTTAATATTCATAAAACAGTTGGAAAAGCTTCTAGAAAAAGACTGGCTATGCAACTATGCAAAAGATATTCTAAATTGGATAGATGTTGGAAAGTTGAATGATGCATCGTTTTGCATGTCTAATGAATTTGATTTTTTTCTCAAACAAGTCTGTAATATTATAGCAGAATTTCCATTTTCAATCTCTTCTTATAAATATTTTAGTCGAAATATTCATATCCTCCTGTGTAATATTTATGCTAAAAGTAAACTCGTAGGGAAGAAAGTTGCCGAGAAACTTGTTGCGAGTATATTACTGCATTATAGAAGAGCAAAGAAACAAAATTTTGAAAATTGCGATTACAACATTTTTTGCAAAATGTTCCATATCGTCACACAGGAAAATTTTGGTGAAGAATATATCCATAATCTACTTTTGCTTCATCCTCGACCAATGCTATTTATACTGGTTTCCTTTGAATTGGATGCCAATTACGATAGCTATTTAATTCCCATTATTCTAAAAACTGGACAAGTTTGTCTTAGACATAATTATACAGATTTTGTATATTCCCTCTTTAGAAGGGTAGAAACTGATGCGGAGAAATTTCAAGTAGTCAAGCTACTGCATAAATACAACTGCCCAGCTGATTTGTGCTTTTCGAATCAATTTCAAACTATATCAATGGGAGAATTATATGTCGAGTGTAATTTGCCCATTCCATGGACGTTTACGTTACAATCAATTTCAGCCAAATCTGTCATTGCCAACAAACTGGAAAATAGTTTGGAGCTTCCTTGGAACGTTAAAGAATATGTGAAATCAATAAAGGATCTCTACAAGGAATTCAAAGTTTCGATATAGAAATCAAGTGCTTCCGCGAGAAGAATCATCACTCGACGTGCCTTCTTCTTCTTTTTTTTCAAAGATGCAGGATACGATAGACGTTGATCATCATCCAATACTTTACGAGATAATTGATGGGCAAGATCTATGGACAACACTGAAATTATCCAAAGGTAAAGTGCAGCCGCCGCCCAGAAATAAAGAAACTGAAACTTGTCCATTCTTATTATCCGACGTATTTTTCTATTCAAATCAGAAAAACCGAAAAGTTCTAATCGAAAAGTATAGATTAAACGAAAAGGAGTTTTCAAAGAAATTTCTAATCCACACCGTCATGTTTAACTCTTCGAAGGATCATCCTCCCATAAAGTTATTGAAAACTATTCTAGACAAAGAATGGCAATGTGATTATGAAGATTTTATTATGCATTGGTCGAAGCCGAGATATTTATACGATCCAAATAACAAGACTTTGGACAGGCCACATGAATTGGAATTTTTCATTTCAGAAGTGAGTAATATCATCACGGACTTGCCAGCATCAGTAACAGAATTTACATTTTTTAATAATTATCTTTATGGTCTTCTTAACAACATGACTCGAAAAATTAAAATCATAACTACAGCATCCATCGAATCGATAGTCATCAGTTTAATTCGACATTATGCAAAAGCAAAACTGAAAACTTTATATTATTTCGATAATGAGATTATTTCTGAAATGATTGAGCTCGTTGAAAAAGCAAACCTTGGCAAGAAATTTCTACCGTCAATATTATTCGTTATTCCCGATCCAGTACGTTTCATAAATATATTTTCATTTGAAAAGAATAGAGATTTAATTTCCCTCATTCTTCAAAATGGACATTTGATTCTGCGAGAGCACTACATAGACTTTATTAGACACCTTATTCGAATGAATGAATCCGACTGGAGAAATGATCCAGTGGAAATGATTACGCTACTGCATTCAGCTTCCTGCCCAGAAGACTTGATTGTGTATTACAAATTGAAAACTATGGGAGATTTTTATGCTGAATATAATTTGCCCATTAAAAGGACGTTTACTCTAAAATCCATCGCAGCCAAATCAGTCATCGCCAGGAAGTTGGAAAATAGTTTAGACCTTCCTAGAAGCGTCAAAGATTATTTAGATTTCATTAAACATTTATACAAGAAAATGTATTATTATTAAAATTTCCTTCCATTCCACAGAGGCAAGTGATGGAGTCGTCATCTTCTTCAAAGATGGATACGATAGATTTTGAACATCCAATTCTTTACGAGATAATTCAAGATCAAGATCTATGGACAATTCTGGGTTTCTCCCAAAGTGAATTTTCACCCAGAACTAAACCAATTTATACATCTTCATTATTATTATGCGAGGTATTTTTCTATTCGAGTATCAAAAACCGAGACATTATAATCGATACCTATAAATTAAAGGAAAAGGATTTTTCAAAGAAATTTCTAACCCACACCGTCATGTTTAACTCTTTCAACTATTATCCTTATCTAAAGTTTTTGAAAAATATGCTAAACAATGAATGGCAATCTGATTATGGAGATTTTATTATATATTGGTTGAAGCCGAGTTATATAGATGGAAATAACAAGACGTTTGATCGGCCTGATGAATTGAACTCTTTTATTCAAGAAGTGAGTAATATTATTATTATTACGGAATTGTCAACAGATATTTCATATTTTAAACAAAATGTTTATCGTCTAATGACTAACATGATTCGAAACCTTGAAATCGTACCTACAGCAGTTATCGAATTGCTAGTTTCGAGTTTAATACGACATTATACAAAGGCAAAACTGGAAACGATGTGGGTTAGAAACTATTGGAATAGAAAGATATTTTGTAAAATGATTAGCCTCGTCAGAAAAGCAAACCTTGCCGTGAAATTTCTACTATCAATCCTATTCATTCTTCCCGACCCAATACCTTTCATAAAATGTTTTGATTTGGATGAGAATCCAGATCTGCTTTCACTTATTCTTCAAAATGGACATTTGATTCTGCGAGAGCATTACACATACTTTGTTAGATTTCTCGTTCTGATGATGGAAAACGAATGGAGAATGAGTCAATTGGAAACGATTACGATACTGCATGCATGCTCCTGCCCGGCCGATTTGATTGTATGTTACAAGTCGACGACATTGGGAGAATATTATTCTAAATTCAATTTGCCCATGGGACGGACGTTTACTCTCCAGTTGATTTCAGCAAAATCAGTCATTGCCAACAAATTGGAAAATAGTTTAGACCTTCCGAGATGTGTAAAAGATTATGTTGATTTCATTAAACAGCTATACACGGAAATGCCTGAATATTTTTAATACATTTCCATTTCGGACCTGAGAGAGACGGATTGATTCCACGCCACTCGAGATATTTCCAAGATGGAGTATACGATAGACTTTGAACAACATCAAATACTCTTGGACATTATTGAACGGGAAAATCTATGGTCGACAGTGGGTATATCCAAAGGTGAAATTCCACCCGGAAAGAAAGTAACTATACCATCTTCTCTCGTAGTATGCGACGTATTATTCTTTTCAAATATAAAAAACGTAGAAGTTTTAATCGAAAAATATAGATTAAAGGAAGAGGATATTTTAAAGACATTTCTAATTCAGAATATGTTTTTTTCCGCCTCGCAGTTTATTGGTTCCATATCGTTTTTGAAAAAGATTCTAAATAAAGACTGGATATACAATTATGGAGATTTTCTTATAGATTCGTTTCAACTAAGAAAATTAAAAGTTGTAAATAATCAGACGTTTTATGAGCCTCATGAATTTAATTTTTTCATCAATGAACTGTGCAACACCATCACTGAATTTTCAACTCTAGCATCAATTTTTTCATACTTTAGTTATAATATTCATGGACTCTTGATTAACATTACTCGAAAACTTGATATTGTGACTACAACAGCCATCGAATCGATCGTTACCAGTTTAATACGACATTATGGAAAGGTAAAACTGGAAACTTTAGAATATCGGGATGAAAAGCTATTTTCTCAAATGATTCTACTCGTTGGAAAAACAAACCTTGCCACGAAATTTGTACAGTCAATATTATTCGTTCTTCCCGATCCAATGTGCCTCGTACATTTATTTCATTTGGATGAGAATCTAGATCTGATTCCACTTATTCTTCAAAATGGACATTTGATTCTGCGAGAATATTACACAGACTTTATTAGATTCCTTATTCTGACGATGCAAATTGGATTTGGAATTGAAAAAGTGGAATTGATTACGATACTGCATACATTTTCCTGCCCAGAAGATTTAATTGTGTCTTACAAATCAAAGACGATGGGAGAATATTATTCTGAAAACAATTTGCCCATTGGACGGACATTTACTCTCCAATCAATTTCAGCTAAATCTGTCATTGCCTACAAATTGGAAAATAGTTTAAATCTTCCAAAAAACGTAAAGAATTATGTTAATTTCATTAAACAACTATACAAGAAAATGGAATATTATTAATACATTTCCAGTTTCGACCTGAGAGACGGATTGATTCAACGCTACTCGAGATGTTTCCTTATTATTATTCAAAGATGCAGTATACGATAGAATTTGATCAACATCAAATACTCTTGGACATTATTGAACGAGAAAATCTATGGTCGAAAGTAGGTCTGTCCAAAGGTGAAATTCCGCCCGGAAAGAAAGTAACTATACCATCTTCTCTCATAGTTTGCGATTTATTATATTATTCAAATGAGAGCAACATACACGATCTCATCGAAACGTATAGATTGAAGGAAGAGGATATTTTAAAGAAATTTCTAATTCAGAATGTTTTTTTTACCACCTCGTCATTTTATCCTCCCTTATTATTTTTGAAAACGATTCTAAATAAAGACTGGATATACGAATATGGAATTTTTCTTGAAACTTGGTTAGAACCGAAAAATGTAAATGCTGCAAATTACGAGACGTTCGACGAGCCGCATGCATTGGATTTTTTCATTAATGAACTGTGCAACATCATCACGGAATTTCCATCTTCAGCATCAGATTTTCCATATTTTAGTAAAAAAATCTATGGACTCTTGATTAACATTATTCGAAATTTTGATATTGTAACTAAATCAGCCATCGAATCGATCGTTACCGGTTTACTGCGACATTATGGAAAGATAAAACTGGAAACTTTAAAATATTGGGATGAAAAACTATTTTCTAAAATGATTCGACTCGTTGGAATAGCAAACATTGCCGTGAAATTTGTACAGCCAATATTATTCATTCTTCCCGATCCAATGGAGTTTATAGATTTGTTTCATTTGAAAACTCATCAAGATCTGATTCCAGTTATTCTTCAAAATGGACATTTGATACTGCGAGAATATTATACAGACTTTGTTAGATTCCTTATTCAAAGGAATCAATCTGAATGTAAAATGAATCAAGTGAAAATAATTTCTCTACTGCATGCAGCTTCCTGCCCAGAAGACTTGATTGTCTTTGAATCAAAGACTATGGGAGAAATTTATATGGAATTCAAGTTGCCTATTGGACGGACGTACACTCTTAAATCAATCTCTGCAAAATCAGTCGTCTCCAACGAGCTGAAGGATTCAGACCTTCCGATCAATGTAAAGAAATATGTGGAATTAATGAAACTGATCTATAAGAAAATGGATTGAATTATTTTTCTTCCAGAAGAGCTACTATTTCACAGCCGGAGAATAATCATATCTTCCTTGGAAGGTGGGATACGTAAATTCCCTACAAGATTTTCTTCTTTATCAAAGATGGAGTATTCAATCGAATTCAAGTTGGAGCAACATCCAATTCTCTACAAGATTATTCAAGAAGAAAATCTTTGGACTGCATTGGGTTTCGATAAAGATAAATTGCTCCCCATAGATTATAGAATATCTTCAATGGTATTATGCGATGTATTATATTATTTTAATGAAGAAAAACTAGATATTATAATCGAGAATTATAGATTAAATGAAACGGACTGTATAAAGAAATTTCTAATCGACATTGTTTTCTTTTCCTCGTGGCTCTACTATCCTTCCTTGAATTTTTTGAAAATTACTCTAAACAAAGATTGGATCTGCGAATATGGAATATTTCTCGTACATTGGTCAAACCCAGTAAAAACTCTATGGGGAATCAATCGCAAAACGTTGGACAACGAATCGAATGAATTGGATTCTTTAATTAATCAACTGAGCATTATCATCACTGAATTGCCAACATCATTGTCCCATTATGAATATTTTAGTGAAAATATTTATGGCTTTCTATTTAACATTTCTCAAAAAATTGAAATTGCAACTAGAGCAGGTGTCGAATCGCTCGTTTCGAGCTTGATACGACATTATGGAAAGATAAAAAAGGAAATTTTTGAACGTTGTGATGAGAGGATCTTTTCTCAATTGATTATTCTCGTTGGAAAAGGGAACCTTGTCGAGAAATTTATACAGTCAATATTATTCGTTGTTCCCTATCCGATGCATTTCGTGGGATATTTTTCTTTGGAAAAGAATCGAGATCTAATTTCACTTATTCTTCAAAATGGACATTTGATTCTGCAAAACAGTTTTATTGACTTTGTGAGATACCTCATTGAAATGATTGAAGCAGAAGAACATTTGAAGAAATTGGAAATGATTAGACTACTACATAAATATTCTTGTTGTCCCGATTTAATTGTATATCATAAATCTAAAACTATGGGAGATTTTTATGCCGAGTTTAATTTGCCCATTCAAAGGACGTTTACTCTCCAGTCACTTTCAGCAAAATCAATCATCGCGAGCAAGATGGAGAATAATTCTAATCTTTCAAAAAATCTAAAGAATTATATTGATTCAATTAAACAACTCTACAAGAAAATGGATTAAAGTAATCAGTCTTGCAAGAAAGTTTCTCTACTAGCCTACTCAGTTCAACGACTTTTCCATCTCTCTACTAGTGTACCGCGCCACCGCAGCAGTATCAGCCTCGTACGAGAAGCGAGCAGAGTGCACAACACATACTCGCGCACGAGCTCATAGCAACTTCCAAGTTTTCATCATGAATGGGGAAAATGAAACATTGGTCGTGAAGGTGCTGCAAGAAATGTACCAGGCGCTACTTAGAGTAAGTTTCTTTTTTTCCGAGTTGAAAATGTAAATATTCAGCCTAATAATTTCCTAATTATTCTACTAGATTGATACACAACGCAAGAAAATGGAGCAGAAATTGGCTGAAATGGAGAAGCAGTTGAAAGCCCTTGGAGCACTAACTGCACCGAAGGCCGAAGGAGATGATGATTGATTATTTCGGGGTGAGTACTGAGAAACTACGTAGACTTATTTTCAGATTAATTAATTTTTTCTCCTTTTTCATTTTTCTATTCTAGACTATGGAAGAATAAAATGAAAAAAAAAAAAAAAAATCATGTAATCAGACAATAAGGAATATTAATAAAATTGTGTTAAATTAATTATTTAAATTTTGTGTCTTGTGAATCAGTTCAGTATAGGGAATTGAAAGGGATCCATAGTTAATTTTACATTCTAGTCTTGAGAATCAGTTTAGTATCGGGAAGGGA
>JAQGBM010001630.1:0-10336 GCA_034698405.1 Symphylella vulgaris | reverse complement strand
CTTGGACTTGAATCGTTTTTCCCCTGTAATTTTTTTTTGAGATAGTTTCGAGTATTGGCTACAAGATGGCACTAGTTTCTTAATTTTTTATAAAATGTGACTTAGCCCGTTCTTCCCCTGTACCCTTCGTTTATTTCCATGCTAAACAGTCTAGACCCTTTTATCAATTACTGTAACTTATCAGAAATTAGCCAGCGATTTAAGAGCTATAGGCTAATCCTAGGTGTTATGAACCTTTTTTTTTAAAGTATAATCAAGAGTAAAACAGAACTATATAAACCTAAATTGGGGTATAACGTCAAGTGTGGGGGACAAGGATTAAGTTATACTCACGAAAGTAGGCTACAGGAAATTCTAATAAAAAATATTCCGCTGCATTAGAAAATAATAAGAAAGTTTCTTCATTTAAAAAATATTTGTATTGTTATAATAGGTTCCTGGGATGATGTGGAAAGCTATCGTAATAGCAGGCCTGTTGCTATTATGGTGTTACTCGGTGACACCACAAGTGACGCCATCAGAAGAACATCTAGAAGAGATCACTTCGGCCTCGAAATGGATAAACCCACTAAGTCGAAGCAAAAGAACCTTTTCATTTTGCATTCTTTGCAACAATATTAATCTTTACTTCTGTTGCATATTTCGAGGACTATGCTGCAGTAAGTATGGCACCATAGTTATAATTAAAATTGAAAAGCAAAGAAATTGAAACATCAATCTGAGTCAGAAGTCAGAACCGAATAGGAATAAGTAGTTATATTTTCATTCGATCAGTGGGGGATATTCGTAATATACGGTAGCATTCCTGGTAATAGACCAGTAAAACAATTATACTGTTTCGACGGTAACAAAGTTTCAAGTGGAATGATCATTCCTCGGCGAAGATGAATCCCTCTTCAAAATTTAATACGTTTTGATGTTTTTATTGTTTTTCATTATAAATATCCAGTTACAGTAGTTTAAAATGGGCTAAAAATAGTAGTAGAACTAATATTTCGAGTTTGTTGATGCTTAAAAAAAAGTACCGGTACTGTTAAAAATTGCTAATATTTGGGGGTTATTCCTTAAAAATAAATACCATACGGCGTAAAAGAAAGACATGCTTGAGAGTGGGGAATTGATTGAGTTGATTCTAATCGTTTTCATGTACCGTATTTATTTTCGAATATTAATGCTAAAATCTTTCATTCCTGCTGAAATTAAGACATTTAGTGATTATTTATTTTCTGTAATCAGTACCGCTCGGTACACTTCGAACCACTTGTATATTTGGAACCGGTTATGGGCTTATGTTATGGTTATGAGTGTTGCAAAAGTCGCGCAATATCGATAACTGCTATAACAATATAATCGATTTAATCATCCTTATAAACTCAATGATTGAGACATAATACTGAGGGGTTATTTCTTAATTAGGATTCCAGATGAACGATTGAAACTTACGATAAGTTTTACGTAAAGTTTACGTAAGTTTTTACGTAAAGTTTTAGGTAAATTTTACGTAAAAAAAAGTTTACGTAAAAAGTTCACGCAGATTTTTTACGAAAAGTTTTACACGTCAAAATTTCACATAAAGTTTTTTACGTTATTTTTTTTACATAGTGTTTTACGTAAACTTTCTACGTAAACGTTTTACGTAAAATTTACCTAAAATTTTACGTAAAATTTACCTAAAATTTTACGTAAAAACTTACGTAACTTAAACTTTACGTTACGTTAAAAACTTTACATAAACTTTTTATCTAAGTTAAACTTTACTTAAAACTTTTCATAAGATTCAACTGTTTGTCTGAAATCCTAATAGTTTTTGAAATAACTCCTCATTATCGTCACAATCATCGTTGAGTTTATAATGATGATTAAAGGTATTCTGAATAACTGGTCCAAAAAAATTAAGATACTTACGGAGTTACGGTACTGTTTCTAATAAAATATTCAATATTAACTGTCTATAAGGAATGCGCTTATTTACCTGTAATACATCGTTATTATTATTATTTTTCAACTTTAAGTTCGGGGTGTCTTGATTATAAATTTGAATAACTTAAACTTATACTCTGTGTGGTACTTAAGAAAATAAAACAGTTCTGATTGCCTGCAAATCGATTACCTTATTGTTATAGCAGTTACCGATATTGCGCGACTTTTGCAACACTCGGTATAATTAGCCTATTATATAGACGTGGGTTATAGGCAACCCGATGTATTATATAATAGGTAATAACTTATTTTAATTTACAGGTGGTGTTCTGGCAGTTACCACATCCACTCCACAACAAACCACAAACACACCCGATCTAGGTTAGGATAAAGTCGTACCGATAGGCTATGGTTTGCATTATTTTGGAAAGTACGCAATGGCATTTTTATAAGTTAATCACGAAAACGGGGATTTTATTTGTTATCTGCAAGTATAATATTACTTATATTAATAAAATAGTTTTTAATGTTGGATATAATAGTTCGTAATTTTTGTTGTTGTAGAAATCCACGGTAGGCTAAGATCAAGATGTGTATGAAATTTATTTTCAAGATAGACTAACCCCTTCTGATGAGATTTTCATTTTAAAAATGATAGGTCACCGCCGAAATTCGGGAGTTATAAGACTCCGATGTTTGTATAGGTTTCTATGGGAGTAATGAATATTTGAGCTACTTTAGAACGTGAAATCTCTGGAATTTCGGCGGTGACGTATTATTTTTAAAGCGGAAATCTCTTCAGAACGGTTTAGTCTATCTTGAAAAAAATTTTCATATTTTTCTTGACTGCCATGCTCTCGTACATGAAACCCCGACCTTATCCTAAGACCTTGTTTACATTACCTGCTTTTTATCTGGATAAATTGTTATCCGGTATCCCGGTAACTTCTATAACATTCGGTGAAATGGTGTTACGCAGATCTACTCGTATGTAAACATTTTATCCTATAAAACGCAGGTAATGTAAACCAATGATGTAAACCATGAATTTCTCCCTTAATTGGGGTGACAGATTTCCTTAAAATGAAGACTCACCACCAGCGGTTTGAATAAATTGTAAGCAATATTATAATGTTTATTCAGTTCATACAACGAATCATCGACAAGTAAATACGTAAATCACATTCTACATAATATTAAGCTAAACCATATTCTAAGAGTAATATAAAATGCCTATTATATAAATAGTGACTGAAATAATTACATTATATACAAAATTTCTTATACTTTTATCAAATGTTCACGTCAATAATTAATTCACATTTATTTACAACAGTGATACAAAACATTGAATATTTATTATTTAATATTAGCCTACTTACTGGGGACCAATAAACTAAAAAAAAAAAAACTTCATGCCAAAAAAAAAAAAAATTATGATCGAGTTAGCATGTTTACTGTTTTATAACTTAATAGTTAATAGCGGTATTAGCGAATGCAGATTGTGAAATGGAGGCGGTATAGAAGTTTTTATAGGGTTCCGACTTACGCAGCGGTGTCACATAGGCTATAGGAGAATTTTTATACAAGATAGCCTAACTTACATAAGTTGCAACTGTCCCCCTTACAACCGCTAACTAATAAATCTTCAACTACATACTGTAACTTAGTCTAAGAATATTCAAGTATAGTTGCACGATATAAGTTATAAAAATTATGCTAATTCTAAAATTTTGTACTGTTACGTTGTGATGATGATAAAATGTTCTATATACTGTATAATCCTTAAAAAGACAGAAACCTAACCGCTAACATTTATAACATTCTATTATATTATTAAACCTTTTCTGATATCTTTAAATTTGAAGTAACAGGTAAGTAATCAAATATAGTTGAAGAATTAATAATGATGTGTTAATGTTTTGATATAATAATTATATAGGCTATACCCTCAAATTAAGTTATCGGCCTACCTGCTGCCAGGAATGGATTATATCAGAAATATATCTTTCTGAATCTGATAATATTATACTATAACTTATTTGATGAACTGCTGTTTGCCGGGATAAAAAGTAGGATATCATTACTTTAATATTAAATTTTAAATTGTAACATATAATAAGAGTAATGGGGAATATAATTAATGTTTAAATTACGAGGAATTTGTTTTACCGATAAGTTTTGTTTACTCTGCATGGTAAATATAGGCCTACAGTTACGGAAAAATTTACAGAAAAAAATTATATACCGGTATTATGTAAACGTTCGACCGGTATTAGAAATTTATTGGCATTTGGCATATTATACTCAGACTCTCAGTACCAGGAACACAGATTATCTAACTTATAAGGAATAACAGATAATCTAGGCTATATTCCCCTGTCCTTATGAATATTTTTGGATCCATAATATCTTCAACTGCGGAGTGATGGGGACTAACTCAATACTGCAAAAATTAACCAATAATATGTTGAAGAAGAATTAAGAAAAAGCCCGAAAAAGTTAAGCGCCGGCATTGAATCCTGCGGTACTGGTATCTGGTAACTTAGTACACCAGTACCGCAGTACACTGTAACCCAGATGTAACCATAAACTTATTGTATTTTCCGCTAGATGGCACTCTTTGCCTATAAAAGTATAAAAGTTTTATTCAGAGTTTTTCTTTCACATTGGCTTTTCATTCCTTTCTCTTGCCTCTTCATTATTATACCCCATTGCGGACCCTGCCAATTTTAATAAAGGCGCCTTTCCAAAATCGGGCCGACGGGTCCAGGGGTCCTGTGTCATACGGGCCGTTATTTCCACAAAACTACCCGATATAATGAGTCTATAGTCACATATCTATCTATAGTTATAAAGATCTAAATCTAATAATTAATCGAAATGGACAATTTAAACAGAATTATTTCAATCGGGCCCTCTCGTAAATTTTATTTCATCAATCCAATCAAAATACATTATTAATTTCTGCGTAAGTGGTGGGAGGGGGAGAAAGGTAGGAAATAAAATTATTTCTGTTAGCCTACTCAGAAAATTAAATAAAACTAAATGCATAAACGTTTAGTTAAGATTAAGTTATTATAAGATACACAGATTTAGCTATAACTATTACATAAATTCACCTTATACAAAAAATAATAATTACAGAATAAAAACAATAAATATTATTAAAAATTTTATACATTTTATAAATTGCTTTCTTCCATTCGGCCATATTATCATTTACAGCAATGTCATAATTTTTTAATATTAATATAAAAGCGACACATTATTGAAAGATAAATAAAAAAAGATTACCTGTTTTAAAACACCGAGATAATTTATTTCGTCGAGATCAAATAGAAAACAGTGATAAATTCATCTTGAAAGATGAATGCATGCACGTCATTTACAGTAATAGGCTTGTTATTAAAGTCATATTACAATCATATTCTGGCTAGTGAATGTAGCAATCTGTTCAGATTAATATACCATGTTAAACACCACAATGGGCGGAAATCTTTTTTTTTGCAAGAAAATCAGGTACCAGAAAACATAACTTAATTGTTTTGAGTGAAGCATTTAGCTGCATGAATATTTTTTTCTTAATGGCATCTTATGATGCCATTAAGAAATTAATAAAACTACTGATGATAAATAGATAATTAAACCTAACATTAAACTACTGCTGTGTGCAGTGATCGATCTGTCGTAGCTCGTAGGGGTTCAACACCATAACATTTCTCAATCCTGAGTGTTCTAAGGAAATGTCAACTCCGGTGGGATTGTTATCTAGTGAGAGTTTTAACTCTTCACTTACCATTTGAATTGCCAACATTCGACTTTCCGAACCCCACAGTTCATTTTCGACAAATCGAACCCTGAGACGGTGAGTACCCAAACTTTTACTGTATGATTTACTCTAGGAAATAGATCTCATAATTCTTTAGTATTGGAATTATAAAAACAGCAATTATACTTTAATTAACTTACGAGTTAGTTCGCCAAACTCGTTTTTTTTTTTGCCAAAAAACTACTTTTACTGATCGATTTGGATTTTCTTAAAGAGGACAAAATCGAGGCAAATTTTTCTGCAGAAAAGTTTTTTTTTATCGTGGTCTGAAACCAAAAATGGGACAAAATAGAAAATACCACTATAAAAATACTTTCTTTGATCAGTAAAAGAGCTGTATTTCGTGAAAAAGTCTGGTGGACAAAATGCCCAAAGTGCCGGTTTATGTGTTAACTCTATTATACGCCTATAAGCTAGGCAAAAAATTAAAAACCAGGAACTTAAACTAGGTTTAACAGCCAAGATATGTATACTGGCTAAAGACAAGATTGCTTATTTACTTGCACGTATGAATGTCTTGAATTGTTTCGCACTGCTTGCACCTAACGTAACAGCACCAGACAAATTTACAGCTGCACCTCTCCACGTATCTAGCCACCTGAGTGTTGTAACCTCGACCGCAGCAGAGAAGATCGCAACCATCTGGTCCAGACGAAGATTTGTTGCAGGCTCTGCCAGTCGTGCCCAGTATGCCCTTGATGGAATCTTCCAAGCAATAGTTTGGCGATTTGTGGATGTGAACTAGTTCGTCTTTAGAGACGGGCACCTTGCGTTTCACCTTGTCTCGCCTTCTTAGGCGGTTCCGGGACTTTGGAGCAATCTGGATGGCTAACTCGTACTTGCGTTTAAGGATGTCGCCTACCTCGCTGAAACTTGGCAGCGTTCTCCAGCACGTCTTGAGTTCGCATGATCCCGAGACCCCATGACAGCGACACTGGGTCTTCATCATCTGAGCAACGGACTGCAAAGTATAGGAAAAAGGTAAGAAAGTGAGATTTAATAAGAATGAAAAAAAAAGGAAAATTAATAAAATAATAAATACCTGTCGTCCAGCTTCGTTATTGTGAAGGTTCATGACATTTCGGATGTTTCGACTGCGCTGGTGTTTAACGTGTTCGGGCGCATCCACAAATTCTCTCGAAAACATGATTCCGTAACGCACGTTATCGCTGAAAAAACAAAATTATTCTTAACTTAGATTATAAAATCCTATTAATAGGAGTTAATCTGTGTAGTAGTACCTCGTAACCTAATACATTTGAATGGCAAATTTGGTTTTAGACTGTTTTCGTTAATACCTGGTCTTTCGTGGAGTGTTTTACTGATGTTGGATATTGTCTCTATCGAGCCACTTTAACGAAATTTTAAAATATGTTTTGAATTTGTTTAGTTTAAAAGTAAGTTAAACTAAAACAATTCAAAACATATTTTTAAATTTCGTTAAAGTGGCTCGATAGCTAGACACAATCCAACATCAGTAAAACACTTTAGCTTTCCACGAAAGACCAGGTATTAAACGAAAACAAAATTTGCCATTGAAATGTATTGGCTGTGTACTACCATGGTGTACTACTACATAGCCTTAACACAACTCGTACCTGCAACCTCCCCATTTCCATCCATCAGGGGTAGCCTGTCCCTCTCTGCTCATGTCGCAGTTGCACTCCGTCAAATTTCCGGAACTGCACGCTTGCGTAATGGCATGAACCACCCCTGCACTTGTAATGGCATAAATAAATGCAGTTTCTCGGCTTCCTAAAACGAAATAAGAAATATATTACATTTTATTTCAAGATTATATCATTTGAATAAGGTAACTGAAACGTTTTTCGAGATTTCTGAATGCATTTGACGTTAATCGTAGAAAGTATACCAAATCACGAATAATTAGATTGGATTTATTAATTATAAAGTATAGGCTACGCATCCGTATAACTTTTTCTAAACGTACTGTACACTCAGGCCATAATGTTAATGAACCCGAAATAGAAAGGGAAAAATTTTAACTGATAGAATAAATTTTATAAGCCCTAAACCTGTCGCCAACTACGGTAAATATAATTTTTCGAGTAATCTTAAATTTAAAGCATTCTCGTAAAGCAGGAATCTAAAAGTACGAAGTAATGCAAAAGTTATTTTCTTTGGTCACCTAGCAATATTACATTATTTTGTAAAAAGTATGGGCTTATACGGGCTTATATTATTATTTTTTCAATGATCGCCTCCATTGTTTCCTTAATTATGGACTCGTGATGCTCGTATGAAATGAAGGAGGTCTGAAATAAGTCCAGATTCGTAAGGAGTCAATGTAATTAACGTCAATCACTCCTTTACGAGCGGCATTTCTTGCCTTTCGTGAGAAATAGAGAGTGACTGCAGTGGTGTTTACATACACCGTAGTTGCTAATTAGCTCCGTCTAACTATCGAATACCAACTCCCACGGCCCAGCCCACCTTATACTAAATTATGACTCTTCTCTATATCTTTTATTCTTTTTCTTCTTACATTATAAAATCTGCCAAGTGAATAAAAGCCTGACGGAATTTGTTTTTAAAGACATAAATCATTATGAGCATCAGGGCTAAGGAATGTCAGGGCTGGAAAATTTTACGCAAACCACCTGTGCAGGGAAAGTTATTGAATGGCAAATTAAAAATTTGGATTATAGGCTAACTTAGAAATACGCATAATCATCCCCTGAAAAAGGTGATCTTGTATCGTACGGTAGGCCTACTAACGTAAGTTTCTCTGATGATAGGTTACCGTAAGGTGTAGCCTAAGTTAGGCTATGTCTTATGTGCCAAATCTAGTTAGTCCAGCAGGTTGGATATCAAACTGCTGATTATAGTGATTATAGCCTGTACTGATACAGATAGCTAACTTGTAAGTTAAAATGTCCAACTGTTTTATCTTGGAATTTATAGATTTACTGATAATGATAAATTGATAGCCTAATCATAATAATATTGACCCCGTTTATATTAGTAAAAAGGTGTTTCATTTTTCAAATGATGCAATTGGAGCCTTCAATAATACCACATTAATTTATTAGTATACCGTATTTTTAAAAAATACTCTATATATCCAAACGACATTTATCCCTTATAATTTAAAAATGTTTTATGTATTTTATAAGAGCGCGCTATTCCTTTTACGGATATGGGATATTTCTACCTTCTGGCGTATCGCAGCGGGGCACGTATTTACGCCGGTGCTATTTGACCACACTCTGTAATATTCTCGCCTCGCACGTAGTAATTTAGCTATCCAGGTGGTCGCCAAAACATGCAGGTTTCCATTATAATTTTCCCGTAGCCTTATGTTGTGATAGACATAATATACCGTCTGCGCTCGTTGTTTTATAACACATATACAGCCATTAACAAGACGAGGAGGGCTATTGAAAAATGTCCTTTAATTAATTGCTGCTTGGGTGGGTGATACTAAGGATAATTCCACAGAATATGTTTTCCTTTTATAAGATTGTACCTTTCGTTATATGATACGTATATCATACCGTATAAGTTCAGACCATGAAGAATTTAAGAATTTTTTTGGGGTGTCTTGTGTGTCCCTTTAATGAAATCATATCCACCAAAATGAATTAGTATTATTATTGCTTTCTGCAGGAATCCAAATTTAAGCGTAATATACATAATCTTCTGAATATTATTTTTGAGATTGAAATTAATATTAACAAGTTTGCTGTTTGCTTGGGTTAGGTTAAAGTATAAAGTAAGGATAATTATTTTAAGTAATATGCTTGAACTCTTCAGACCTCGGTTTACATTTTCATCTCAAATAAGAGCAACCTCCTTAGGAGCTGTTTCATATAGGGAACCCCAACCGAAAGGGGTCTGACTGAATGCTTACACTTATATTAGAAAGCTTACACTATGACTAAAGGGTTCCACATCCGGACTGTCAAAAAAGAAACATCGAAATTATAATAAGGGCCCCGCTAATAGGTGTCAAACATGACAGACATCTTACTGTATTACGAGTATAAGCTGCAATTTTAAAGCGATATTACACTCTACAATATACATCATGAATTATTCATATTGAAACTGCTCGTAAATACCGCATAGGGTATAATGTTAAAATTAAATTCTCTATTATTATACACCAAGAAACTTAATTTGATTAGTCCACTTCACACTGGTAGATTTTAATAAAATAAGTTAATATTAAATTGTCAGTTCAAAAGATTATTATATTAAATATTGATTATAATCAATAGCTTATATTAATAATTTTATTTTTGTAAAGTTTAATAATGGCTGCAGGGGGCCCAAAATATGAAAATCTGACTTCAATTTTTAAAATAAATTTTGAGGATATTTGCCTATACCCACCGCGATCTCCGTAAACAGACGAAGGCGGTGCTAATTAACCCGACCCACAGTTCTATGAGTATGACCTTTTGAAAAAAAAAATCACCTCCGGCGCCCGTGGCGGATTTAGGGGGGTGCACTGGGGCACAGTGCCCCCCTTCATAAAAGCACTGCTTTATAAACCGGCTTTAGAAAACCCTTTTTTTTTTACTCATTAACATGCATTTTTATCATTATGTGCCCCCC
>JAQGBM010001629.1:0-10337 GCA_034698405.1 Symphylella vulgaris | reverse complement strand
CGTTTCATGTTTTTTTTTTTGTAATGAAGTACCCCTCTTTTTTCTGGGCTTCTAGTTTTTCTATCTCCTGCCGATACCATCGCACCATCAACGTCGCGAGTTCATCAGTTCCAATTTTTATTCGAGCGGTTTGTAAAAATTCACCCCAATACAATGTAAAAAGTAATGGGACCAAAAATGTGTAATAATAATTTTAGGAAATTGTACAAATCGATCCGAATTGCACTGCATAAACAATTGCACTAATCCAGTTAATTATTGATAAAAACAACAAAATCTTTGTAAATATCTTCATTTTTTACAAGACTAAACTTTAAGAATCCACTAAAAAATCTCTGTCTGTTCGTAATTTCACATTTCACATAATATCATATTATACTAACTAATAATAAAGAATAACACAGAAGCGCAAGAAGCCACAAACACACTACAAACTTGTGTCTTAGAAAGTGGAGGCAGGATCATTTTAAAAGTAAAGGTAAAAAGAATGAGATAAGTAAGAGATTTCGAGAATTGGAAGATTTGTGTCAAAAGGGGGCCAATCTTCAGTATTTGGAAAGGGAGCGTGGATTTTCCTGCATTCCACAGGTGTTTTGGAACGAAAGATTCATTCAGTTCTTCCTCGATAGATGATTGGATAAACAATGGATATTAATTCGAGAGACCAAAATGGGGATACCGTTTTGAATCTGGCTTTGGGCAGTTACCAGAATCCACAAAGCATAGCTGAATTTCTCATCACAGAAAGTAAGGCTGCCGATCCGAATGTCGTCGGCACATTCTCTAGCGTACCACTTCATCTCTCTTTGGTAGCGATCGCTGGCGGTAATCCAATCTTCCTCTGCCATATAAGGCTCCGCCGGCCAGGCTCCGCCCCTTGCTCCAATCTCGTCCTCTCCGTCCCTGTCGTCACGTAGTGGTTTGTCGTATGACAGGTCTGGCGATCGCCTTTAAATACCAAACTCACCCGCGATCCGCCGGTTGACTTGTACCATATTCCGGCGATCCGGCTCGGTCGATTTCGCTCGATGGGGGCGAAGGGCTGCGATTGACATCCGACTCAAGATCCATCCTCTCATCATCATCGGTTTCACTGACAACGGGAGCACTGTGTATTAGGGGTGCTATCAGCTGGCTATATCGCCGAATCACCAAACCTAACCGATTTATCTCGGCGATGAGATTACGCCGACGAGCTCGATGGACGATAAGGATCCATCTCACCTGGTTACCTAATACACAGACAGCGCGACAACATGGGCACCGAAGGGTCCCTCGGTATCGGTTGGCTTCGACAGCCGCTAAAAGCATTCGAACCAGACAGACGAGGCAGACAACATGAGGTTCCAACTATTGCCAAAATGTTGGAATGATTCAAAATTATGACTGAATATTTTGGTAGCAACACGATCTAATGTTTTGCTTACGAATTCAATTCTAAATTCATTCCAATGATGATACGTTTATATATTTTCAATTAAGCAGCTTAATCCATTCAATAATTTCCAGTATGAACAATTCGAAACTCGATAAATCACAATGATAGCTTGCTTATACAATGTTTTAATGTCACCATTTATATTTTCTAATTCGATTTGTGTGGTCACCTCATTTTTCAATTTTTGATATTGATTTTTTTTTCATTTCATCCGTTAATTGAGGCTTCGGCTTATTCGATTCAGTTCTGAAACGTAATCCATTTTCCCATGATTTCACACCTTGTGGGAAACAATTATTAAGAACCAATATTGCACCTTCGAGCTCACAAAAATTAATGAAATGTTCTATCCTATCTTGCATTGTTTCATCATTAATTTCCATCATTATTTTTATAACACCAAAAAAAAAATTGGTCGTCAAATGTTGGCCCCTGAGTGTAAACTAAACGTGGATTCGCTCCATATCCAAGTAAAAGGTCAAAGCATTGAAAAGATCTATTGTTTCCTGTACTTGCATAATAAAGTGGACTTCTATTGAAATTATCTAAAGTATTAATATCAGCATTTTGTTCGCCAAGCAATATACCGTATTACATGTTTGGATATCTCCATGCAAACAAGCTATCATTAATGGTGTTTGCCCGAAACCGGATGATGTTGGAATATCGAAGTCAGGAAAATTTTCTGAAAATTCTCTAATCATGTGTGAACGGTACATTATAGTTGAGAAATTCGCATGCAATAAAGTCCTTCCTTCTATCTATATCCTTAAAAGTCGCCATATTTGTTGTTTGATGATGCAATAACATAATGCTTTTTTCTGCATTCATTTGAAGCCTTGTATTAAGTTATATTAGGATTTTCACATACTACTTTAATTAATATCCATAAAGGTAAATCTCCAGCTTTGTTACTAATGTTTATATCTGCTCCATTTTCCAGAAGACACTCAATTGACGCCGGCATACAATTTTGGGCTGCAAAAGGTAGCGCGGTATTGCCTAAATTGTCACACGCATTAATATTCCTTCCACATTGCAGAAATATCTTGATAACGTTTTGATTCCAAAAGGCAAATGACATGCAAGAGTTAATTGTTCAATCGAATTCAAATTAGCACCTTCAATAATTAGTTTAGCAGTTTCCTTGTCTTGGAATGTTTTGTGCATCATTATGTCGATAAATGGTTCATAATGGAGGTATTTGCTACATTTCTCTAACGATATAAATTTTTTGGTAAAAACTGTAAGATTTTGCAACGATTTCGGTTGCCAGACAAAAGTTCGTCGTCAGTCAACTGCAGAAATTTATCCTGTCGAAATATAGACGGATTTTTTCCTGTGCTCTCAGACACCACTTGCTTTCTCCAACAATGTGCCTTTCATAAAATTCCCTTAAATCCCAAAACTCTACCCCCGTGGATACATTCAGGGAGAGAGTGCAATGAAGCATCTTGCTCAGTTCGAAGGTGGACGGAGTTGTATTTTCCAAATCGTTAAAATCGGGGTCAATTTCGTCTTGGTCACTCCACGGAGGCCAAGTTGTATTTTCCAAATCGAGTTCGTTTATAATACTCTGGTCCTGAAAATTTTGCAGTGCCTGATCTAAATTAAAATATTACCCCTGATTACTCTTGTTGACTTCCCTACATCACTTACAATTCCCAGCATGCCCCGCTCTAACTCGGATCACTCCGATCACACTGGTGGCAATTACTAAGAGCACTCTTGGTTTTGTAATCGAAACAATAAAAAAAAAAGCTGAATAGACTCTAAAGCATGTAAAATAAAATACAAAATAATATTTTATAATTTTAATTAGTTTTCATTATTTTATTAAGATTTATAACAGATTAAATAGCGAGATTTCAATATTAGTGAAAATAATGTGACGGCATGGCAGCTCCCCAGCTCGCTCGGAGTTCAAATAAAAACAAACGGACCAGCTAATCTCGTACAGTAAATCGAATGCAAAGCCAAACATGTGTTGTGTAAGATTATATTTGGCAGACATTTTTTTAGACAAATTTTACACTCGAAGGGACGACAATACATGACTTTGCATTGAAAAAAATAACTCGTCGTATTTCAAGTGTTGGGTTTAGACTTTTTTTCTCGTAGAAACTTTTAGGGCAACAAGGTTGGTTCCTGTCTTTATAAACACTTCTTGCTCGTGATTGTTGTCTTCATGTGTTCTCATGTGTGATGTAAGCTGACTCTTTACAGTTTTTTTAGGGGGGGCGGGGGATTTTAAACTCGTGCAAACTATTTATTTGTGTGTCTTCAAGCTGCCCTTGCGGAACCACCTCCTCTCAATATCCCGACTTTTCCTACGGCCTAGCTCAGATTCAGTGCCGGAGAACATAAGACTCGGTGGGTTTGCCGTTAAATCCCGAAAATGTTTTTTTTGTCGTGCTGATTAACATGTACATAATGTTTAACAATAATCCAACATAATAGTAATCCAAACAATCGCATAAATTAATAATTGTCCTGTCAAACTCCTCAACTTTTAACAGTTTTCGCTTCATGTCTCCTACAGTAATTCCATCCTGGTCCTCTAGCCCCGCAAAGTATTTCATTCGTTTTGGCAATCCCTCCAAAATTGAACTTATCTTCTGGTCATCCGTAATTTCACCACTTAGTTCGGTAAAGAGACGTTCTTTCTTTCGGAAATACTGTTATTCCCGAACATTCGCTTAGATATAGTCCAGCCATTTGATTTCGCACGTATTCTTGATAACGTCTGTTTCTCATAAACTTGGCCCGAAATAGTCTCGTAAACTCTATCCATGTATTTGGACGATTAATCTCCTCCCACCAGTCCTTAGCGTCTTCCTTTAAAACATGCGGAATAACTCTTAATAATTCATCCTTCTCTATCCCGTTCCAGTCAGCCTTACTTTCCATTTTTCCAATAAACTCCGTTCTGTTTTCCTCCTGGCTACCAGTGAAAATCGGCAGTTCATCTTCTCCAAATGGTATCGGTCGTAAAATAGGTCTTCTGGTCCAACATAATAGTAATCCAAACAATCAAATAAATTAATAATTCCGTAAGTTTTACTTTATAAAATTTAACATTTTCCAAAAAAACACGTCCTGTTCGGTTGAAGACCAGAACCAGACTCTCTACATAATTATTAACAATTTACATACAAAAATCATTATCGAGCATGCGCATTTATAAAATCCAAAGTATAAATTCCTTACTCATTTTAGGTTAGAGGTTACTGCAGCTACCCCTATATTATATGCTGACAGATAAGCCGTCTGCATGGCACCGTACTACCATATATGGAGATCTTTGTATTAAACCAAAACTTAAATTTGACAATTAATACTCAGGATGAATTCCTATAGTATTATTCATTACTCTGATTAAACCTGGCTATACACCCTTTGTAATTAATTTAATCTTACAGACTTCACAATGATAAAATATATTTGAGTTCCTCTTATCGGATTTCAAGTGGTAGGTTATTCCCCATTCTGTGTAAAAACTTTTCCCGGAAATGTTGTACGAAAAAGATGGGTCCTGTCTTTCTAAGCGCTTCTTGTTCAATAATGGATCATAATAATAGCTCGTCTGGCTCAGCTGTCAACCACTGTTTAAACCATCTCGTACGGTATATCACCTTTTTTTTAAATTTGAAAACAAAACTTTCTTATCGCATCTATTCTGAAAGCTTCGGAAACAGTCATATTTCTTGAACATAGTTGAGGAGAAAAAGTTTGTACCTCCTACCAAATGTCAAAAAGTTGAGGAATCTTCTTCTTACGTGACCGCCGCGACCTCATTCTCATTTTCTATTGGGTTAGATTTGTAAGTTTAATAAATTGTCGCATAGGAAAAATTCCACTGAACCAGGGAAAAATAACAATGCGCATAATGTTTTCATGGTTTAATAATAAGTTTTTGGATAATTAATTTTAATTAAATACTTTTTGGGTAATTCTAAATTAAACCTGTTTTCTGTATACAATACATGTACAGTCATGTATAAGTCCGTGGTAGAAGGATTTAGGCTACTGTAAGCGTTTCCAAATAACTTCTTACCCACAGAAATTCATTTTAGGTATAATTCTTCCGCCTCCTGGTATTTGCCCATTTTGAAACAACAACTTAGGTCAACTTGGGTCGCCTCTATTTTGCTGCTTTTTCGGCAGGATAGCTGCAAAATTAAGGGCGCATAGAAGGCAATGTTAATAACTTGCTTAGAATACTGTACGCTTTGTTGGCTGCGCACGCGTGCTTGGTTGGTGTTAATTCATGTTGCGTCAGGTTTATTTTGCCGGAGAGTTCGAGTGTCGGCAAGCAAGCCAGTAAAATGTGATCAAATTTATCAAATCCTTCCGCCATATGGGCACTGGGTACTCTTATCTAAAGGCGCAAATGAAAATATTGCAATAACGTACTGTACTTTTTTCGTCAAGTTGCTGGAAGCTGCTAAACTGACGAAAAACTTCCTATTCTAAAAGATGGAGAAGTAACTTTACAGACAACCCTGACGAAAGCAGAATATGGCACACGACCCAAGTAGACCTATACTAATGATAAGATTGCAGTTTCTACTTCATCTTCTAAACATTTTGTTATTTCTAAGGCCTTAATTTGCATTTGTTCTGAGCTGTCATACATTTTCCTAGTGGCAAAGAGTTGACCAATATAATATAATCTTGCCGTTAATTTTTTTCCTCCAAATTCTTTAATGGCCAAATTTAGACAGGATATGAAAATATTTTGCGCTTCTTTGAATGACGAAATTCTTTCATTATCATCATTGCTGTCGAATGCTATCTCCTCTTATCACGTAGCTTTAACTATCATGGTAGAAACTAAAACTAAATGAGTAGGAGGTAAAAGTGATGATAAGACTTCGATTGCTTTATCTGCATGTTGTTATGCAACTTAGAAAGATGAAGGCTCCATAGTTGCAAAAGTAAAAACATAGAGGGCACTTGCATAGTGTTTATATGTCACAGCTACGTGGAAGTTGTTGATTCGTAATACAGATAATTTAATATCAAGAGCCCTTTTGTAAACCTCCACAGACTGTTGTGTTTTTTTTAAATCCAACAAGTAGAATCCGTAATCTTTTAGCAACTCGCTATATTTTTAGTTATTAAGAGCCTGTTTGATGAGAATCTTAGCTTCTGTAGTTCCTTTTCTCTACATATAGTCTAGTCTTGATGCTTGTTGAAGTATGGTTATTTTTGATTATCTTGATGCTTGTTGAAGTATGGTTATGATATGTATCGCTATTTTGAGTATTCAATTTATGTAAAGTACAAATGATCACATGACCGTTCGGTTGCGCTGTCATGGAAGAGGAAAAATGTTGAGGCAAAAAAACTTCTTCGACAAAATTTGCAATTCCATTTCTGTGGGTTAAATTTTAACTCTAAATTGGGAATCTCTGGTTGAGGAGATTCGCCTACAAACGATGTACTAGACGATATTAACAAACTTGTCAACGTCTCGAATAGATCAGGTATAGTTGATCCTCATGAACTGGAGGTGTATCACTGCTCTGTAAAATGAAAGTTACCTTGTTATTAAAAAAGAGTATGTCTTTAAACACGTTGGCTGCCATATGCAAATTAGGTAGGCTATTTTGGCATGCCACATGCAAATTAGATAGGCTACTTTGGCATGCCGCCATGTTTAGGCATTGAGGATCACGGTGATTCTCAATGGTCGATATTTCCCGATTTATCGATTGCACAGAATAACTGAAGCTGCTATGTGCCATCCACTTCAACCATAAAGTCGTCATATGCTGAGGATCACCGGTGATCCTCATGGCATGTAGAGACAACACTACTGAGGATCACCGGTGATCCTCATGGCAGCCAACGTGTTAAAAACACACACTTACTTCTACAGCCACTTCACCAGTCTGTTCCTGGTCGTGATGCTCCCTTGAGGTTTCAGCTACCTTACCTTCATAAGTCGAAGGCGACTGAGGTAGTGACATCCAATCGGGACGCGAAGAGGTCTCTCCCGTCAGGTCGATAATTTCTTCGCGTCTGGATTCAACTACAAAAAAAAAATGTTTTACATTGTAACATTATGTATAATAATCTTTTTTCTCCCATGTACATATTATGCACCGATGAGAGCGCGAGATTTTCTCCCCCTTGTGTTAATTTTTCATAGAGAACAGCATTTTAAATTTGTTGATATTTTTTCAGAAATATAGGCTCCACAGAGGTGGACGGATGGCTTGAGTCAAAGATAAATCATAAATTGTAGTAATTGTAGATCAATAAAACAGCGGGAAAAAATATTTCTTACCATCGGTTTCAAGTTGTTCCAACACAACAAAACATTCGTTTAACGGATGGGCGTTTGCCGTATGTGCGTTCAGCGCATTACGGCTGTTGAAACCTACGCCGCATTTTTACCCGTCTCTCTTGTTGTTATCGCGAAGGGACAACCGGCAGCTGACGCGGGGAGGTCGATGGTTTCCTCCGACACGCTTATATTACCTGAAAGGGTAGTGATAAAATTATAACAGTTTGTCGGAAGAGACTACGGAGCCCAGGAAAAAATATTCTAAATATTCTTTTACCAACAGTGTCTTTTGTCGCCGATTGATTGACATCACTCACCGGTGCTGACGGCGCATCAGTTTGTTTTGTCCTAAAAATTAAAAGTCAAGTTAGGGTAAACCACCTAATTATTGGCACTTTAGTCCTTAAATTTCCCATGCAATTTCAGAACAGACAGCAAGCTTTCTGAAAATCGGTTTCAAATTGGCTTTTCTACAATATTTAAGATGTTGTAGAAAAACAAACAAAAAGTTAAAACCCCAGTTGTTGGTATTCCCTAGTTATTGGCACTTTCATCAAAATACAACCCCATTTTAAGTAAATAAATTACCTCTTTGTTGGTGGATTAGTTGTAACATCAGAAGCACCAGATACCTCAGAGGATATCGAGAGTTGAGGGAGGTGCTTTCGTTTCGCAAGGTTTGAGGGGAGTAGTAACTCGGGCGTTGCGGTCTGTAAAAAAAATATTTTGAATTGGTGGTACATTCTATATGTATTCTGAATTTTATTAATTTTCAAAATCGTTACAGCAACAGGTAACGCAGTTACAAGTAAATATCATATACCTTTTCTTTAATTATTTTTGAAATTTTAGTTTTCGAAGTCTCCGCAAGTGTTTGGACGGTACCCTCTTTATCTGTTAACTGTAAATAAAAATTGATACAGCAACAGGTAGTAAGTTAATTTTCACTTCCACGAGTTAATATACCTTTTCTTGAACCCTGAAATTGGCTTCGAAAGTTTGATCTGCCGTCTCGACTGACGCTTCAATCCTCATTAAAACAGATGGAGGAAGGAAATCTTCGACAACCAAGGCGTCACCCCAACCCTAAAACAAACATTGGTTTTTTATTTTAATGTATGGGGAAATTCATTACGATGTCTCAACATACTGTTAAAACTGCGTTAACTTTTTTCCGTCCTAGGAGAGATTTCTCGATGACACGATCTAGGTTATCCAGCTCTTCACTTAAAGAAGATTTATTTGCATTAAAAAAGATAATTATTTTTATTATTGGTACAACTTACACTTTGATTCCTGGCAATTGGATAATTTCCAGGTTATTTTTCATAAAAATTTGAACGTGCGGCCGTCGTTGAAAGTCTCAGATACCGGGGTGGATATTTTTTTAATCCACCGCAGTAATTTTGGGATTGAATTCACGACAGTAAATAATCCAAAATTTACTGGAATTATAAAATTTGGGTTATAACTCATTCCAATCAATCCAGTGACTCTGAATAAAAAAGAAAAGATTAATTAGTTATAATGATAGTTAAGCAATATTAATAGAGAACCCTCTTACTCGTTTATGTACGTCATTCCGCCTCGAATAAACTTAAATTTCTTGTCGAACAACGTCGATGCTGCTGTTTGCAAACTCCCAAGTCTCATTTTATCGATGCTGAAATTAAATTTACGATTACTTATTAAAAATTTCATTGAGCCTAAATCACCTGTTAACTTACTTTTCCTTCCCTCCAGTGACTAGAGCGAGTGCACATATTTCATCTATGCTGCCGGGTTTCTTATAAATAAACTGTTGAAACAAGAAAACAGTTTTTTTAGAAATTTAAAGCGAAAATTATTTTCAATATACTCCAACTTACGATTACAATTGTCAGTAAAGACAGGTGTTCTATTTGATAGATGGCCACGACATCTTCCTTAATCAAATCAATATTTCCAATTCGGAGAAATGTATTGTTCGCGATGACGTGCATAAAACATTTACTAGTAAACGAAAATATCAACTTAATAATTATCAAACAAAGTTTGAAAATTGTTATTATTATCTTGGCCACAAGCATAGTAGACGACCAACATCCACTGTACTACAGTTTTCCTCCTAAAAGATAATAGTAATCAACTTTATGGGGGCTGGTACGTTTTGGCGACATTCAGGTACTGGTGAGAGGCTCAGCGTGAATCGTTTTCCCGAGCGGTGAATTCGTGGCATGCAGTCGAACGATTACATATTTTATAGGCTTTTTCCCTCGTCGTCAAAATGTTACTCCTTAATTATATGAATCAATACTTATTCTTACGTAATAATATACGAAGTCGAAATACCTTTAAACGTGCTTTTATTAGCGAGGTGTCACGCACACCCGGAGTTGATACAAGAATGAATTATCTTTAACAATGGTTACAAATGAAGAGTTTTCTGTGCAATTGCGCATGTGCAAGTATAATACGCTCATGTGAATAAGTGATGAAGTGTAGCCCCTGAACTACGACAAACATAACACCTTTGTAAGGTCATATCCTTGCTTGGCGACCGGATAGGTTTATCTGTCTTCCATAGAAGACCTGTTTGACAAGTGCAAAGTAATCACTATT
>JAQGBM010001628.1:0-10338 GCA_034698405.1 Symphylella vulgaris | reverse complement strand
GGCAGGCTCCATTTCGATCAAAGCAGCTTATTAAAGTTCCTACTAGCGATCGAATTTTTAGCTTGTGGCTTCCTATACATCGTCGTATTCAGAGTTTAATAAGCTTTTTCCCAGGTTTATTGACATTTTGTAAGTTACTTACAGAAGATTCTTGCTGGTTCTATTATGTTATAGAGAAAATGCGATAGCAATTATTATTGGTGGTCCGACGAAGACTTATATAATAACCTGAAGCAAAATAAATCCAGTGAAAGAATACGCCGTATAGTAAATATCTGGCATCTTATTTCGCCTATTATACTGTCATATATAATTATAAGACCTCTTCCAGTATAGGCTACATGCTGGAATAGACTATACCCTGTATAGCCTACTAACTTATACCGGAAGAGGATAATAAATTAATGATAAAAAATAATGTTTTGTATGTTCTACTCAAAAACAGTAGGTAGGCTACATTAAAATACCGTAGGCTTATTAGATAGGCCAAGAGAATTATAGCCAATTAATACTCATTATTAATAGGCGGCTAGTCCTAAATAGGCTATAGCTATCCCATAGCCTGGCTATATTGCACAGTAATAGGTGTAAGCGAGTATATATAGACATATCAAGTAAATGATATATAAAGTACCGTATATAGATAGTGCTTCTATAGTTCTACCACTGATCTACAGTATGCTACCGTAGTAGCCGCAGTATTAAGTTATACGGTACTGCTCCGCACGCACAATACCGTAAATTAATACGAGCCTAATCAGTTACAGAGTAAAGTAAGCAACATAATAACAAACTCAGCACAAGAAACAATTTCTAATAATGTTTTTAATATAAAGATGCTTGCTGGATGTTTACTGATATAGCTTTTTTTTTTACTTTACTAGGCCTACTGTATACAGTAAGTTATATAGGCTATGGCATTGTTTAAGTTTGACAGCCTAACGTTGTATTGGTAAAGTTACGAGTCTTGCTAATTCGTCCGAAAGACAATAAAAACGAAGGAAAAATATATTAGGAGAGGAGTACTGTGCTAAATATGGGTCTTTTGCCTTAATCCCCACAACGATTTATGATGATGGAATACGTCGAACATGCCTTTTGTGTCCCCCCACCATTTAATAGAAATTCCAGATGCCAGTCTGGAATGCGCGCCAGGAACCTAATGCCACGTGTCCCCGTAAAATGAGCGCCAAACAAAAGCACGTGGCATAAATATTATCGTTTCCGATGAAAGGTTCACGTTCGACCGGTTCTTCTACGAAATGATATGATGGTTATTTAAAACAATAACGCGGGCTTTCATCAGAATCAATTGGGATAATTTGATATCATGCCTTTGGAGAGAGTCCTAGTGTCCTACGGGGAGGATGCGATATAATATCGACATTGGCCAAGTGTGATAGGACGAGGTACTTTCTGATGATTAATGCCATTTTCGTCTATGGTCTTTAGGCTATAATGTTATGAATTATGATAGTATACTGTTTTTGGATGGAAAATTAACAATTCAGGTACTCGTATACACCATTACCATACCCTACAGTCTACACTGCATCTGGATAGCATCCATGGCATTATTACAGTCTACCGAATGTACGAGTAAATTAATTGTTGGGGGATTAGACGGGTATACTGTAGGATACTGAGAAGTCAGGACCAATCCTATCTAACTTAGCCTATACTGTAGGCTATACAAAATCGAACTTGTCGAAGATTCCCCCTCGCCACTCCCAAGGAAAATGTTGATTGGCTATATAGCCTACCGAGTGGTTCAAAAGTCGCGCAAAAGTCGATAACTGCTATATAACAATATAATCGATTAATCATCATTATAAACTCAACGATGATTGCGACATCATTGTGACGATAATGAGGGGTTATTTCAAAAATTATTAGGATTTCAGATAAACTGTTGAACCATACGAAAAATTTTACGTAAAAAAAGTTTTACGTAAGTTTTACTGTAAGTGAGATCGCACTTAAGTTACAGTAAAACTTTTCGTAAAACTTTATGTAAACTTTACGTAAAACTTTTCGTAAAAGTTTTACGCAAAGTTCGTTATTATTCGTAAAATTTTAACGTAAATTTTTTTACGTAAAGTTTTCGTAAAACTTAACGTAAAAAAATTTACGTAAAAATTTTACGAATAATAACGAAGTCGCAAGATACCGTAGAATGTAGATTAATTAAAATAAATTCGGGAAAAATGCAGTTGAAATCTATTTTCAAGTTTCAACTGCATTTTCCCCGAATTTATTTTAAAAATTTTACGTAAAGATTTTTTTACCTAAAAGTTTTAAGAAAAATTTACCTAAAACTTTACGTAAGAACTTACGTAAAATGCTTACGTTAAAAACTTTACGTAAACGTTTTCGTAAAATTTACCTCAACCTTCGTAAAAACTTACGTAAAATGTTTACTTTAAAAACCTTACGTAACCTTTACGTAAAACTTTACTTACAACTTTTCGTATGATTCAACCGTTTATCTGAAATAATCCTTCATTATCGTCACATGTCGCAATCATCGTATAGTCTCGTAGAGTTTATAAAATGATGATTAAAATCGATTATATATTGTTATAAGTTAGCAGTTATCGATATTGCGCGACTTTTGAAACACTCGGTACATATATGTTAATGTATGAAATAAAACGGACACCTTGCGTATCAGGTGCGGCAAGATGCTTTTTTAACAATGTGCGGTCCATTTAGCCAATATATTCTTTCCACCATGCATTTAGCGGAACCATCTAACTTACGGTACTTTGGGTCCATTGATGTGTTAAATCGTCACTCTATCATTTTTCCTTGAATGTCGAAAATTCAAAACCATGTTTGATTGAAACAATGAATTGCCTGCGCCACACTCGATTGGATTATCCCCAGTTCGGTCAAATTTGTCGCAGCAAAAAGTCGAAACCAGCACGAACCATAGCCGTATAAAATCGCCCAAACTGAAGAAAATTCTCCTCGTGCTGTGGCCTAGGCCCTAAGGTGTGGCGCCCGCATCGAGACAAAATGTAAGTCAATTCTGTAAGATTCAAGCCAAAATTGTTAGTTACCTTTATATAGGCACCAGACCGTGCTGCAGACACCCGAAAAGTCGAAAACATCGTATTGCACTCGAAATGAAATTAGAATAGATAAACAAAATAAACTTGCGCACTTCTTATATATTTTTCGCGCAATAAGACGAATGTACCGCCCAAAGAAAAAGCGCACGAAGCCACGTGGAAGAAAAAAAAAACGCAGGGTTATATTATTCCTGAGAGAGCACGTGGAAACGAATATGTTAAACAATCTGCTTTTATGCCTTAGTGCCTCCTTATTATGACTGGCATTAATCTTATACACAGACCTTTATTCTAAAATCTAAAGAAAAACTAAGACAGTTTGTTAATATTTCTACGTAATTTATACACAGAAAAGAGATATTATTTTTACCCCCTTAAAATGCTAAAGAGTAAATTAAACGTTCTCTTTTTAGTGTCGGAAGAAATCTCTAGAGACCATTTTGCTGTAATATAGGCGCAAAAATTATTAGAAATTCAAGAGGAAAATAATTTATTACGGCATAGTAAGTTTGCGAAGTGTTGGGTGTCTCGTTTTAGATGAAGAGTTTCATAAATTTAATTTAAAGTATGGGCACACTTCTGCATTATTCTTTTTACTTGAACTACGAGTATATAATTAACCTCTGATAGATAAAAAAAAATGTTTGTTGCACTTTGTAGAAACTGTTTATTATAGCCTACTCCTGGTAAATGGTAATAACTTATGCTGGTGAGTACCTGCATGGTGTGAAAAAATTTATTAGCCATGGGTCTTGGCGCCATGGTGAAAAAAATGGTAGATCCATCCTTTCTGATCTATGAACTCTGAAGATTATATCAGTAAATTTTCTTTTAAAACAGTAAATTTTCTTTACACAAAATGATGTGAATCTATAGCCTATATCGATTACCGATAGGATATATATAGCCTATACTAATATGTGCTGTCAGTAGGCTATGTACCGTACCTAGGTACACTTATACAGTACCACAGTACATAGTCATAGGCAGAGATAGAAGAAAATACCCCCTATCTTCTATTACTTTGAAAATACCTGAGGACACAATCCCAAAAAATTGGGGAAACCCCTTACATATGGGGAAACTGCGCCTATTACTGCGCTTATTATCAGCTGCTCTTATAACCCACAAAAAAGAATAATTTTTAGGCCCCTATGTCTTAAATTCCCCCATATCATAGCACCCCATAAACCTTAAAAACATTTTGTGTATACACCTCACGGTTCACAATTATGAACTCTTTGACCTTGTTATTCTGCCCAACCGTGTACAACATATGGTTAGCTGACCTGACAACCGTTTTATGTTACAAACGCATCTATCATATACCCCCCAAAATCGATATTTTTGAATTTATTAGGACAGTCTATGGATTTATACGGAGCATAAAAATGTTAGAACCTACTCTCAAGTGTTCCGTATAATTTATGCGAAAATTCATACTTATAAATCCATTGTTTTATCTGTACCGTATGAAAAGATTCATTCAGACATTGCTTTACCACGCCTCTACATTATGTGAAAAAAAGAGACTATAAGTTATAATAAAAATGGAAAGTGAAATTTACGATAACAATATAAAAATATACAACAATAATAAAATGTCAATTATGATTTTTGTTTACGGTTTCCTATTCTGACTCCCAAAATAAAACTAACAAACAAATATGATGATCGGTCTAGCGGAACGGATCGCATAACAGTCGTGACAGGAACTCCCTCACCTACCGATTGTCAGCGGTCACGGACCAGACAGGTATATCATCACAAATAACCAACCATTATATTTAATATGAAAATGATGCCAACTCTTATGCAAATAAAACCTATAATTATTTAACTTTGTTAATACATAAGTTATACAGACTATTGTTTTGCAAAAGGGGTGTTTATTAAAGAGGATCTCATTCTGGTGAATAGCCTAACTTAGAATGAAACGAATTGCGTAACTTTATAATATATTGATCGTACTGTATAATTAGGTTTTTTTACTTTTTAGGTTTGCAGTTTGCACACAGTACAATATACTTCTTATATGCAAATTTTACTGATATTTGAATTTTTCCTCTGTATAACAATTGCATGAATGACTTGATTAAAATCTCAGTGATAACATGCGGCTTAATTACCGGTTACTATTATCATCCTAAGGAGCCGTCACACTTTCCGGAATTAGGTATTTTGTCCCCATAGGCAAAATAAATTTTCCGCCTACCCAGTACCGGATTTAGGCATGGGCAACAAGGGCAGCTTGCCCAGGACCCCCCACAATAAATGGGGACCACACCAAACTGAAATACTGAATCATCTGCTCGAAGTGTCTTGATCCCACTTGATCCTCAAATAGCTGCCGCCTCAGAAACTTTCAAAAAATTTCCCCTTCCTCCAAGGAGTTTACCTCAAAATTTTTGCCCAGGGCCCCCACATTTGTAAATCCAGCCCTGCGCTCACCCCTCGTAGGTGACGCAGACGATTTTTTTTTTGACATAATGAAAGCAATTTTCGAAATTTCTAACTTATATTAACTTATTTACTATTTAGATACACCTCCACTCCTCCAGGCTTCCATGCAGTTAAATTTAATTCACAATAGACTAGAGACTTCACTGTATAGACTATTATAAAGCCAAAAATAATAAATCAGACCAATTTTTTTCCCGAAATTTGATGCCCCTAAAATACGTAAAAAGTTGGCAACTCTTTTAAAGGAAGTTATAAGATGTGGGTGGATGATTTCCCCCCTTTAAAGTTTGCACTCATATGCGCGCATCATGACGAAATAGTATACCTGAAACATCTCTATAAAATAACCCTTATGGTGATATGGCCTTTAGTTTACAATGATTCCTGAACCGCCGCAATATAAAAGGGCGTAGGTTGAGTACATATGAAACTCAATTGTCACACACATTATTCGACCACAATCACATACATTTCACACGTAATAATAATAATGATATTTAGATGATGGTACCGACAGTTTCTTAATAATAAAGGATGTAATAAATTGTGGGTCTCGTTACTTTGCTCTCTGTTATTTATCCACGCATTATAGACATCTTTTTAACAATTTCCTCAAATAATATTATATTGTACAGTATATAAAATTACATTCTTTTGCAACTAAATTGTTGTGTATGATTATTTTGCCGAAGGTCTAGTGGGTAGGTCCGTCACCTACATGCGGATCGTAGTGTGTGCAAGTAACAATTTAACCAAGGTAATTCCTGGAATAAAATAAAAATAATGATCTACTTTAACTTACCAAATTTTATTATCTTTGTCGGGGCCAATTTTCACTTGTTTTATTTATTTGTTATGAGCGACGACGAAGTGAGATTTTAATTTTGCCCCCCCCCCTCTCCAAAAAAAAAAAAAGCAAAATAAAGTTATCTTTTTTTTACTGATATAAAATGCACCAAATTTCAAGATCATGCAGACTTAAAATTTACAAAAATTTGCGGGGGTTTCACCCCGGACCTCCGTAAGTTACATATTCTTAACAGAAGTATGTTAATTTGACTGCCGTTCCCCAGACCCCATCCTCATTATGTTCAAAATGTATGGAAAAAAATTTCGGCCCCCTCCATTTTTTTTTTCTGGATCCGGCACTGATTTTGCCTGTAAGACCCGGGATATATGTAGATTGTAGAGGGACCAGCGTGACAGTAACATTACTATATATATATACATTTGCTGGCATGAAGTCAAGCTCCGTGTCAGCTGTGATCAAGGATGGGTGGCCCGGCCATGACTCAACCTCAATGCCTGTCCTGTGTCGGTTAAGGATATACTCGTACTGTAGGGGTATAACCCAGCATATACAGTAATAGCCTAAAAGGTTCTTTAATTTGCAGAGAGCGAGGGGATCTACCCAGAGCGATTTTGTTTTTCTGTCTTATATATGCAGTACCAAATGTACCAAATTGTCTTTTCAAGCTGGGTATTATTTTAGACTTAGTGATGGTTGCAGCATTAAACTGTAGAGGTTTTTTTTTCTTAATTGAAAAATTAACCATTTTATCGTCACATGCTGCGATCTTAAGAGTCTTCTTGTACGTTCGTAGCTCTCGTTTTTGTTTTCATTAATTTTCGCAGCCGTCAGCATTTTCCCAATTACAGCACCATGCAACTCTTGATGCTACACCCGAATCGGAATTAATATTTAAACGCGCCATGTATAAGTATAGGGATATATCTTTCTCGAGCCAACTTTCACTTCTGTATTCCGTTTTAATGACATTAGAAACTCGCCGAGCTCGTGAATGAAACGAAAATAAGCCCGACGATCATCTATAGAACTGTGTTGTCATGGCTCCTCCGAACTCAATAAGATTATTAAAACCTTACATAAATTCGGTATACTACATCTCTGCGGAATTATCTTCACTATTTACAATTCCCCAGGGTTTAATAAATTTACAGCGAAGTAGTATATTACGTAATCTAGTGGATTTTCTCAATAACAAACAAATAGAATTACGCCGAGTGCTGCGCAGACTGAGCTATAAGCAATAATAATTTGATGAAAAACAATGGGACGATAATAACTTACTGCATAAATATGATCATAATACGATAGACCCTGGATATCCCAGTCCCACTATATAGGCTGAACCTACATAACTTAATACCTGGTATATAAGCTAATGTAAAAAATATACGTAATTTTTGTAAACTGCAAATTAAAATACCACATTGCATTATGCTGCAATAGCTACATTTGCAACAATACGAAGACTTTAGAGGTTTGCAGTTCTACAAGACAAGTTGGTAACACTGAAATATGCAGCGAACCCCTAATAACGTATTCTATATTTAGTCTGCTATTACCCTTTGTATGCGAGCCTATATATCAATAAAGCAACATAATATACCGTACTGTATTTAAGTGTACATTGGGATATTATAAGTTAGTTAACATAACTATATAGGCTACAATCATATTAGATATTATACGACTGTACATAAATTATATTATAGTGTACAAAGTACTATATGTGTGTACCTTGTGGTATAGGCTATACTCGGTATATACTCGTAGTAACGGATAATGGTAAATCGTGTGAGGTTAGAAAGGTTATCAAATACTGTTAACATTTATCATAATAATTTATAGGAAAGTGTAATAATATGTTGTGCCTTTTCCCCCTTCAAAAATGTAAGCAGGAAGTCTAGTTTTACATTACACATAATTTATGCACTGTAGTGGCTATACCATTTAATATTTTCCACATACATGCCATATTGGAGCGGAGTAAAAAATTATCCTGAGAAGGATTATTCCGATCTTTCAGAGTTTCAGATTACTTCGACTCCCGACATGATGGAAGTATTGGTTTAGAATTACAGGCGTCTGTGTAATAGGCTATACTGAGTCCTAGTACAGTATATACTGAGTCCTAGTACAGTATATACGGTACGTTATATATATAACGTACCGTATATACGATACTCGATTACTCGTCTTGAAAGGATAAATTACAGTTAACTTTAAATGTCGTATAGCAGGGTCGATGGATATGCGGTTATAGACGGTTCCTTCCTCTGGAACTCATTCGTCGTCGTTGGGTCAGATAATTTTACCACTAAATTATGAAAATTGTCACATTTTGAACATACACATTAATAATTTAAAACCTCAGCTCGGACTTGTAAAACCTGGGGGCGGCAGATACTCAATATCAGTCAAAATTTATAGAGATGGAGTATTTCTAATGAGAGGTCATAAGGGGTTGCAGGCCTCAGGTCTCTCCGCCTGATATATTGTGGTCTTCTTGGACCATTTGTGTCCCTCCGTGTCTCCCCCGCCCCCCCCCCCCCTGGACACGCGCCTCGTTAAGTATACCCTGCTAAGTTACTGGTATGATCTTCCTTAATTTGCATGCTCATCACCTCGACGTTTAAAAAAATCAAATCTAATCAGGAACAAACGTTACGAAAATTGTGTTTGTATATTTAGCCTACTTGATTTCGGGAAGCTTTTTTAAAAATATAACGTATCCCCGCAAAAAAAAAAAATATAATGTATATAAATTTACAGCCCACATCTCTATACCGTCAGGCTTTCGTTGTAATGGCGCCTTTAAAGAACTAAACTCTTCTTATTTTTATCGTATAATACCGAGAAAAGCAAGTGCTGGAATGAATTGCTTTGTTTTAAAAACTCTATGAAGAAAAAAAAAACATTTTATACTTTCATATGCTTTTATATTATAAACAATAAACATTTTTTTCGGTCTAAGATTGTTGCCATAATGCCTGTTTTTGTGGTTTTTTTGTCGCAATTTTTTACGACTTTGTTGTTGATACAATCAAAGTAAGAGAGGAGCCAGACTTGAAAATGATAATCGCGCAACTCCGGAGTTTTCGAGAATCACGTGTCGATAATCACGCGGTCCAGCTGTGACCAAAAAATATATCTATATCATTATGTAATGTTGCCAAAAATATATTATACGGAGTATTCTGTAATGGTGGAAATGTAATGCTGTATATATAGGCCTATATATGGGGAACGTATATACATACATTCAAAACATGCAGGTAAATAACAGAGGGGTAAATAATAACCACAAGTCATAGTAAATTCACCTTCTTTGTGGACTAATTTTGTCTGTTACGGTACTTATAGGATTTCTTATATTCCTTTTAAGGATATAAGTTAGTAGGATCTGCAATCAGGGATGCAATACAATCATATTACAAAGGAGTAAGGGAAACTACACGGAAATCTGGGTGTAAACCTGGTATAAACACCTGAATATTCAGATAGGTTACTAAAAGGGACCGCAGTTATGCCCGGACTTCCACTCTTCAAGTGGATATGAGCGATGAGGGCTTGAAGAGTTGTGGGTTGAATTGAAAGTATAAATCTTAATCGACTCAATCGAGATAATATGAACGACTACCGTATACAAAGATACAGTCTAGTGTAAAAAAAAAAAGAAATTCATCTCTATGATTCCGTCAGATATGTCAAAAGATAAAAGTACAGTTTGTGTATACGTAGCCTTGATACGATAGCCTATATTTATACTTATACTGTACGCCGTGTACGGGCTCACCGATGTGTTTCCCTTTTAGTGGAAGAGAAATATTATATAGATCAACGTAATAACTATATCATAATATTCCTCTTTAGTTAATCAATATAATGCACTTGTCACATTTTAGTTCCATCAGTCAACACCCTATATAAGCGTTTATATTCAAGCAAAACTATTTCTGCCTCGGCGCACTTTAATCCACCCAATTTTTA
>JAQGBM010001627.1:0-10340 GCA_034698405.1 Symphylella vulgaris | reverse complement strand
TCGTGAAAAGCCTACCCCGCTTTGGGAAAAACCATAAACCTCAGTAAGAGGTTGTGGGAAAAAGGCTAAGAAAAAAAGTCTACACTTGGGAGAAAATTAAGCTTAAATTGGCTTATTTTTCAAAATACCAGTCATAAGAATTTTGCCACTTACCTGATGCCTTGTTTTATCTGCACCCAAGCCGAGCTGTAAATCAATGTGATGACTATACATGGATTATGTCAGAAATGTACGCACAGGCCACAAAACGGAATTGAAGATTTCCTGCAAGCGTCGTTAGCCTACTTTTAATACGGAAAATGTCAAGTCGAAGCGCCACGACCGATAATATATCTGTTGATTACACTACGATACCCTTTCAATAAAGTAACAAAATCAGAAATTAATTACCTTATTGCGAGGTAAAAGTCAAACAGCCAATTTCATTTTAAAATTGAGAAAAGAAAAAAAGATCATAAACCTCTTGATATACTTTAAAGTGTCTGACTGTCTGTAGCATGAAAAATGAAGTTTACATAATATTATATTATGTAAACTTCATAATAGCCTATGTACAATGTTCCCCCTTTCATGATCCATTTTGAATTTTTCAAAAATTCAACTCCTATAACTGGATACGTAATAAACTGTACTTTTCAGAACGAAATTATTTTCCAACTCTCAACTCTTTATATTGCGATGAAGAGGTAACGTTCTGACTGAAGGTGGTTGAATTAACTTTCGAACAATGAAGTCTACTTTCAAACAATGAAATTTAAAGTTTACATCTTAAATATTTGTGTATCCACTGAAACGCAGTGCCGTGCACTGCTGGCCGTTCCTAACTTTGGAGAGAGTAAGTTTAATAAGCTCTCTTCATAATGAGGAAGTAGTCTATATCATCTGAAAAAAAAATCAACAAGCTACAGACTCTCATTGCTCGAAATAGGTCAGATTCAACATCATTTTCTCCCAAGACTTTTGCTTTTTCACAAATGTTGGAAAATATTTTTCTTCAACTCTCTGAAAAAGGCCGATAGACTCTTTCATCATTACGCATTCAGTTATAGCAAGCCACGCTATAAACTTATGTTTTCATTATTCAAATGTAGGCCAATTAGTCAATACCTTCAGTCAGAATGCATTTTTCACAAACGTTGGAAAATATATTTCTTTATCTCTGATTTCCTGGTTGACTAAACTTGATAAAAGAGGGTCAAACGCGTTGTGCGAAGAAGATGAAAACTGAATCTTTCAACATTTTCTCTTTCGCAAAAATTAAAATGACGTCAAGCGTTGTACAAAGAAGATGATGAGATGAAAATGAAAAAGCCAACTGAATCTTCAACCTGTTTCTCTTTCGCAAAAGACTGAAATGATGAGTCATCAAGTTGTGCGAAGAATGAGCTAGTATAATTATTTATTACGAGATACTATTACTGACTAATAAAATTTTACAAGCTCAAGAGAAAATGAACCAGGAAGTTATCAACTGCGCAGATCCTATCATTCACAGCCTAAGAAGTGAACAACTTTGAAACCACATGCCGCATCCACACCAAGTCTGCTATTAATAGTAATTTATACTTTCTGAAAGGTTTAGATTAAACAAATTTGAGCTTTTGACAGTCAAGGAACTTTATGATTTCTGATATTATGCAGCCATGGGATGAAGATCTGGATCTCGAGAAAGAGGTTCCATTATCTAGACAGCTGCTATCATTCCGATTTTAAATGTACAACTGTCATCCTCTTCTCAGAAGCCTCCGCGGACTTTGAACGACATAGTCAGACCATCCCTATTAAGTAGTGGATTATCAAAAGTATCAAACTAAAATCATCTTGGTAGAAAGTAGAAGCACCCGTAATTTTTTCTACAAGCCTCGTAAAGTGTAGTGCGAGAGATTTTACTACCGACTCACAAACTATATTACCAAAATCAAACAATGAGAGGTTGCAGTACTATCTAGACAGCTACCATTCGGACTCTCGCAAACTGAATTACAAAAATCATACTACTTCTATCTTGACTAGAGGTAGAAGCTTCCAGACTTTCAAGCCTCGTAAAGTGTTGGAGAGATATAGAATATAGATCCATAGAATGGAATTCATCCGCGAGAATCGAGAAAAGGGGAAAAAAGATCATAAGCCTCTCGATATCATTTTCAATTTCAAACTCCTACTTTTCTAGTTTCTAACTTTATAACTTGCTGGTAGAGTCGCCGGCTAGCTAGATCAATCGTCCTTTAAAAATTGTTCTAACTTATTTGAAAATAAATACTTTACAATCAGGTCTTTAGTACAGTATAATACATTTATTTCAAAAATCAAAGAAATGATAACACGCGTTTTTATAATACAGAAGAGTGAAAAGCATGTTGGGAAGGTACTAACTTAGTCCATCGAAAACAATAACCAAACCATTACCATAATATTATAACATTCTTCCCCACTAAAGTTTTGTAATAGACATGATAAATAATGCAAAAATGTTCAAAATATAATCTTCTTGTTTGCTTGTTTTTCGGCAATCCTAGTTAACCTTCAAAGAGTCGGGATTAGTGGCTCGGGCTAAATCTGGGAATGAGAGATGGTGTAGGCTCCTTCTTTCCATGGAGTGGCTGGAAGTTTTACAGCTGGAACTCGGCTCGGTAGTTTGGTTGAAGTTGGAGGTCTTGCTGTGAAGTTGTCTTTGTGGGTTTTGGTCTCCCTTCCAGTCAAACATCTAGGTGTAATCGGCAATCTTGTTTAGTACGGTTCCTGGTGAAAGCTTGTCATAGATGAACAGGAATAGTTCTGGAGTTCACCCTTAGATGGAAAACTGTCCAATGTTTCATCAGTATGAAAGCTCCTTCACCTCCGATCGAACTAGTAGAGCTGATTTCACATTTTTACCATCGAATTTAAGTCTCTAGCCGCAGCAGCTTCGTCTGCAATGATCAGTTTCCATTTTTGTATTTTCTGATCCAGTAATATATAGCGTTGATTGATGGGATGGGATCGGAAGCCAGCTGTTCAAAGATGTCATCGCTAAATTCGGCTCTAATTTTAACTGCAGAATAGTTCTTTTTAATAAAATGTTGTATTACCGATCGTGATTCCTCGCGATGCCATGATTCAGGAGAGGTCGTCAGCTGATTTATCCAATACTTAATAATAATCAAGCCAGGGGCCATATCACAATAGATTAAATCAAATTCTGCTTTAATCTGTTTTGAGTTCAATTTCTTCATCCAATAAAATTTAATCAGTGGACGAAATATTTTTTCCTTCGGCGACGGTATCACTTCCACAGAAGAGATGTATTTGAAGAATTCAACTTTAAAAGTTATAGTCTGATTAATTTCAGATACTTGATCCAATTCCCATTTTAGATAATATTTTCCATCACTTGAAAATTTTTCTCCAGAACTTGAAGTGAAACATTCAACAACATTGTTTACACTGTAGCCTATATACTGCGGTTGGTACATTTTTCCTCCTGCGTATGATGTGAGAGGACGAATCCAAAACTAACTTTATGTCTTAGTGGTCTAAAGTAGAATGAGAAGGATTTTTCTTCGTAGAGCAGAAAAGAGTCTGACTATAATATCTGGGTCAATGCGGAAGTGGCAGGTGTATCATTACTCTGATTCTTTTCCACTCCAAAGAATACGAAATATCTTCGTACAACAGACTGGCCACCTAACTAGGTCAACGAGGAAGTGCCAGGTGTATAATCATTATCCTGTTCACTGCTTCTCTTGCAATGCGGAAGAATGAGAAAGATTTTCTTTGCTCAGAGATAAGAGAGAAAATATTTTCGCTCTGAAAAAAGTACAATAGATAGAACGTCCCTCCTCTTTGCAAAACGTTGGAAAATATTTTCATCATTTGCGATGAGAGGTAACGCGCGTTCTGACTGAAGTTGGTTTACTGCTTGGCCTACTTTCAAACAACAATGGAAAAATAATTTACATCTTGGCAAACGGACTGAAGTTGGTTTGCAGCTTGGCCTACTTTCAAACAACAATGGAAAAATAATGTACATCTTGGCAAACGTTTACTAACTTACAACTGAATCACGAAATGAAGGAAAAGAGTATTGTAGTTTTTTCAGAGAGAAACTATTTTCAACATTTGCAAAAGAGGTAACGCAATGGAAAAAGTTTCCATCTTTCTCCTTCTCTCGATCTACAGAAAGAAAACTCTGGCACCTCTTCTCGAGCTATGAGAAAAAAAAAACCTACGCTAAATGACGTAGGCCTAGATAATTTTATTCAAAGGATATAAAAAACTTTGATGGAGGGAGAAATATGTTTTGCTTGTACTTTTCTCCGACAAGGTAATGATATTGATTAATTAATTTCTGACTATTTTTGGAGAGAATACTGCGTTGAGGTGCTGTGAACATAATTAATAGCTTATCCCATGCAGGTTTGAGTCCGAACATTTACTTGAAACGCCACCATTCCCGGTATTTAATTAGGCGATTCATACCTAACGATTTTCGGTAAAGATCGCGTCCATTAAGCTTCGCGGCATCAATCTTTTCATCAGTTGAATTTACTGAATATCCAATAAGATGATTTATCATCCAATATATTGGATCTCTTAAAAAATCAAGAAATGTGAAGGTACGATGTCTCTTGTATTTTATTTTCGGAAATTTTTTTTGTCTTTGCGCAATGTCCCAAAGAGATTGTTCAATTAAACAGGCATATCTCATGGCATGTTTCTCTTTTAAATCTTTAGTGGTAATAATATTAATATTCTCCAGATTTTCCAGATGATCTAATTCTTCGAGAAAACTTCCTAGGCAATATGCTTTAATTCTGTGTCCACCAAATAACTCCGCTTCCCCGAGACAAATATTTAATGTTTTTAAATGTTTTCCATTGTTAAAATGTATTATTTTAAAACGATATTTTTCTTCATTGTCCACACTGCTCCAAAATTCTGGGCAAGTAAATGTGTCGTGTTTATTTGTCCATGCTAACGATAAATTAATTCTTGATGTATTATCAAGAAAAGATGCAATATGATTCAATATATAGTAATCAAAAATTAAAGGGTGTTTAGCACCTGAATTCATTTTATATGCTGATGTTAAAGTTTTATAATTATTGTTTCAGCTATTTATATATCCGCGGTGAATTATAAATTTAACTCGACCTTTTTATTCACGGAGACTTATCATTGGTCATATCCATTTATGAGAATCCTTATTACATGAGTTTGACTCCTTCCTCATTCTATTTTACCCTCTGCTTCTTCCTGGTGTTGGTGACAGATTTATTAGCCAGGCTTTGCTTTTAACAAAAGATACGCTTATCGAGTAATCAACTATTCCATCATTAGATGAAAATCTGGGTCTCGAGAAAGAGGTTCCAGTATCTAGACAGCTGCTACCATTCCGATTTTAAATTTATACCTCAAAACTTTCTAGCTTCTTTATACTTGTCCACAATGTCTTTGAATTTGTTTCGACGAGCCAACGGAGGCCAATTAGAGTGTAAATATGCAAATTCAGAAGAATCGTGATCATTTGAGACCCGGCGGAGTGACAATGAAGAAGACAAGGTTTCTTAAAATAAATTTGTCTCGAGAAATGATTAAGAATGGGTATGAAGAACTAGTAGTAAAAAGTAAAATCTACCCTTATAATCCTTCTATTATTCATACACCCATATATCAGGCAACTTATATTTTAAAAAATAATAAAAACCATGGATTACATTTATTTAAAAGTTTTATAAAAATTATGAATGGAAATCGTGTAATAATATTCCATTGTTTTAAATTAAATCCTAAACCACTTGAATCGCGAAGTCCAGACGAATAATATCATCAACAGGAAACAAGAAAGTTGAAGAAAAAATGCCGATAGCCTATATCATTTATTATTCATTTGTAAATTTTAATAAATAATAATTGTGTGAAAGTTTTTATTATTAAAAGAAAAAATGATAAAAACTAGAATGATTTGAAAATGCATAATATTATGACGTCATCTACAACGTGAGCATTTTTCTCCTCTCAAGACTTTTGAATAAAGCAAGTAAATTTGTTTCCTGCTTCTCATTAGAGCGTTGTGTAACGAAGTGAAGCGTTGTGAAATGAATATGAAGAAAAACTCTTGTAACATTTTTTCTTCATCATTTCGTTTTCCTACGTCACAGATTTCTCAGCACGCGGGTAAGATATGAATAGAAAATTTTATTTAAAAGTTACACTAGCATTCTTGATGATGGGAGAGAAATGAAAAATATTTTGCTTGCATGTGTTGAACGTGATTTTTTTTCAAAATATTTCAACTTGTAAGATGTGTAGTCTAAATGACGTAGATAATTTTATTCAAACTTCATATCAAAACCTTTGATGGAGAGAGAAAAATGATTTGTTGTACTTTTCTCCGACACGGTATTTGATGTGGCATCATTTATACTCGCACATTCAAACAAGAAATGGAAAATAAAATTACAATGGAAAATAGCCAGGGAAGCCGGACATATGCCTATTCTTGTTATAACCACACTACTCCGGAAGGCATGACTGTTACAACGTATCGAAGACTCAACAAATTAATATTAGAAAGTTACTACGAAATATTTATAAAAAGTAAAATTGTACTGATACCGTCATCGCATCACTTTAAGGAACTCTTTAACCTATCAACGAAAAACATTGATTACGGACTATTTCTTACAAAATACACGCCAATTCAGGATGACTTGAATTTTGAAGAAGGAAAAAATTCAATTTATAAGAAATCTCTATTTAAGCTGGTATTTTATCCCTTCAAACAACAATTAATCTATGGATTATCATCAGCTCCACCCGTTCCTTCGAAGACGAGAGTTTCAAGAATTATCCCGAGCCATCCAGGGAGTCCAGAACCAATTATTATTGATATTGATTAAATAATTATTGGAGTTAGGCGTATCAGGATATTTCTCATTTCCGCCGCATTCTCGAAAGACGATCATCAACTTTGAGTCGACACATTAAACCATGCTAGAACATTATTCGAAATTAACTTTTTTTATCAATTATTTAATGTAGAAGATGAAAAGACACCCGGATCTGTTTTGATGTATTTTGGCTACCATTATGATTATATAAAATAAAATATTTTAAAAGTTTCATGTATGTATACATATTTTTTTTCCAAAATTCTCGCTAAACCAATTTGGGAAAATTATATTCCTGGGATCAAAATAATAAGTACGAGGTAGATGTTTTATTCCTTCCCGCAGTTTATTCATTTATTACCAAGAAAATTCATTATTTCCAAGGAAATATAATAAACATTTCCCGAGGAGTACTTGAAGCGTTTATATAAATACAGGATTAAATAAAGCAGAGTACAAAGACTATAAATTTCTAATGGACCTCTCTAGTATAGACAAAAAATGTGGGATATGCTTGGAAATCGTCTTGGACAAGAAACGACGTGCTCATAGTCGTTTTGGTATCTTGGAAAATTGCAATCACATTTTTTGTATAAATTGTATAAAAACATGGCGTAGCGTCGAGGAATATAAAAGCGAAATAGTCAAAGCTTGCCCAATATGTCGAAGACAATCTGAATTAGTTGTTCCCAGTAGAACATGGCCGAAAAAGTTGAGAAAAAAGAAGGAAATTGTAAAAAAGTCTAGAAAATCATTGAAACGGAAAAGGGTTATATTGATTACAGAAGAAGAAGAGCATCCCAACAACGATTTCCCGGATTTTGAAGACATGATAGAATTTGACTATCCTAGTGACTATGATCATTTTGATAATGTCTATGAAAGTGATAATTTTTATGAAAGCGATAGTGATTCTTGGGATAGAATCGATAGAACCGATAGATACGTATCATATTCATCTCTATCGATGTCTTCTTCAGATATTATCCGTGATATTTTTTAACAATCATTCTAGGAATCTAATGAGATAAGCTATCGTAGGCCAAGTTAAAAAAAACTGCCGTGTTCAGAGATCCATTGCAGCTTTCCTTCATTTCCTGCTGTTAATTGCATTCAAGCTGTTTAATATTCATATTTGTAATCAAAGATGTGAAAAATATAAAGAGTCTAGTTCGTTGCTAGTTTCCATCAAACTGAAAAAAATAAAAATAAAAACCAAGTTGATTGCTAGTTTTATCTTCAGTTATACGAATGACCACGTTCAGTAACACGCACGCGAAGAAATATTTTTTCCATTTCTTTGAATGAAGACCAAGTTGAATAAACTAATGTAACCCGCGCAAACGTTCGCCAAGCTACAATTTTTTTCATTGCTGAAAATACTCTGGTTCAACATTTTTTTTTCTTCTCTCCCAAAGCCAGGCGAGTAGTTTAGAAATATTTTTTCCCATCTCTCTGCAAGTTCAATAAACTATCTTCCTTCATCACATCTCTGCGTCATAGCAACGCATCGCTTTTAAAAATATTTTTTCATCTTATGGTAAAGAAGTCCAAGTATTCTCTCGGTCAAGATAAAAACTAGAAACACGAAATGGATTCTCTTCATTCGCATAATGTGGGTTACTAGCAACACCACTCCTCTAAGAAATGAAAATAATGAAAGACATGATATACCCGGAGGAAATGGTATTCGCTACGCACGTTCAATAGATTCAGCACTGAAAAAGAAATTCTGGGTAAAGTTAACTGCTGCTACTACTGATCCGCGTGGAAAATTTTCTTCAACATTTACTGAAAATAACAAGTCATTTACCGCATCGTGGCACGAGGGTACAAAAGTTCCTTTAGGAACATTTTTTATGGCTAGTAGTTTTCTTTTTCCAATTGAAAAATTATCCTACATTAACAAAACGGAAAAGAAGAAACCTTTTACAAAGGCAAAGACGTCAGAGATGGATTATCAAAATCTTCTTTCACGTTTGAAATTAAATAGCAGCATCTCCCAGCATATGATTCTCTGTCCCTATCATCCCGATAAGAACCCATCGATGTTGATTGGATCGAGTAATAAGATGGCCTACTGTTTCGCATGCAAGAAATCCTTTCCCTACAAGAAAGTTTTAGCTGGGGTAGTATAATTGCCCGATCGGCCACCGAATTGACGATAAATTAAAATTGATATACACAATGTTCCGAAAACTATGGCAACAACGAGATTATAGAATAAATTAAATACTACTGCTGTGGAAATTATTCCAACGAGACCATTTTGAAATATTTGAGTCGCATCAAGTCTAACTATACGTGATGTAGGATCATTGTCCTTGCGTAGATTAAGCAACGCATCTTCATGATCTGCAATGAGTAGTGCATCGGCTACCGTATCAGCTTCGGCAGAATTCATTGTTTCTCTTTTTTTTAACTTAGATCTTTGTACGTATAGCCTTCAATTTTCTTCAATACACGACTATTGGAAAAATTGGTTGGTAGCATTTGTTTGTGAAAAAAGAGATATTTATTTACATTTTTGTATTTTTCTTTAAAAGCTTCCAACGTTGCTTTATAAGTCGTTTTTATGTTATCCGCTACCAAGACGCTGGACATTTTATCCAAATTCAATACCAAGGGAGATCTTGTTGCCGTATAGTCTAGAATCTTGTCTATAAATTTGCTCGCAATATCTAAATCAGTAGCTGTCCACTGTATCATTGGTTTAAAAAGTGCAACTTCATTAGATTTACTTTCATACGTGCTATTATCGAGAACTGGAATAATAAATGATTGAATAGGAATTCCTGATCCCAACAAGGATAATTTTGCCTTTTCCTTCGAAATCAATTCGATCGATACGTTTGGAATTTGGATGAGCGAAGTTGAAAGTGGATGAACAACTTTCCCAATTTCTAAAGTTTTAGGAATAAAGAGATTTGTTAATGGAGCAGAGAAACTATCGACCATCGCCAGCGGTTTCAAAGATATTACCGTAGCAACATTTTGAGCTATTGCCTGATTTACAACTTGCGAAATGCTTCCGGAAGGAAACGTTTTAATCATATCGGTTGTTAGAAATTCTTTAAATTCGCTCATTAGGACACAATTTATGCAACTATTATACGATTCATCGTATGCAACTACAAATTCGTATATATTTGGCGGTGCTCGACTTATGTAGGCAGTTATGAGACGAGAGAGAACCGAACATATGTATGGAACTACGCCATCCTGCTTGAAATATTCATTTCTTTTGAAATAAATTACATTCGGAGACCTTGGAACAAAAAGTTGATAGTATAATTGTGAAGCAAGAAATTCTGAATTTGTCTTTTCCTTGCTGCTGCTGTCTTTGACAAACGAGTCTAGCGATTTCACCCACAAGTCGTCTTTCCGGTCTTGCGGAAAAGAAGCTAAAACTGCTCGTATCGTATTCCATTGTTCGGATTTCATCAAGAGATTAATGTAGATATTGGC
>JAQGBM010001626.1:0-10340 GCA_034698405.1 Symphylella vulgaris | reverse complement strand
AAAGCAAATTATTATTTACGAATGACTCTCTTGGAGAATCTCGAACAAAATAGTCAACAGCAAATAACTTCCGCGACGTTGGCCGTCAAAGAACTGTGTCATCTCGAAAAGATCAACGAAGAAACGTGCCTAAAATTACAGAGTATTTTAGAAGGGATATTTCCGCAACGATTTCGTGAACTTCAGGCTCAGTTATTCAAAGCCATCATTAACGAACCAGACGACGAAGACATGGATCAGTCGTTTTCGAATGAGAGTGTCCGCAGCGACCGCAGTGGAGACACTTCAATGGTGATGAATTCCAGTATTCAAACTCTCAATTTGAAAACCGCTTCAGAGTTTAGCGAGAGAAACAAGAAAATGTCTCTTCAGATAGAGGATTTGAATAAAGCGATTCACGATCAAAAATCTGAATTGGAACGGTGCAAAGAATCAATCTCAGATATGGACATGCAAATCCATCGGTACGAAAATGATATTACCTCCTTAAACTCAAAAAATGCACATCTGATGGAAACCATAGAGACGCACGAACATGAAAATATGCAAGTAGCATATGTCTTAAAACAAAAAGCCGAATTCATTAGAGAATACGAGGATAGGGTAAAGAGTCTGTTAGAAGTGGTTGAAGAGAAGAATGCGAAAATTGGAACGTTGGAAACCGAATTGAAGGATGAACAGAAAAAAGTGAGAACCTTTCGTACAGAGGTGGGGAGTCTGAATAAAAAATATGCTTCGGTGCAAGCTGACCGGGACGTTCTTCAAGACCGAGCTCGCTACCTGGCTAAAAACGAAAATACTTTGAATTTGCAAATATTAGACTACCAATCATACATTAGCAAGATTTTGAGACAAAATCAGTTGCTGAGCAAAGTCGATGATGATCGAAAGCAGATTTTAGAAGAATATGCTGAAAGGTACGAACAATCGAAAACGAGAATTGAACAGATTACGAAAATTAATGCTGATTTAGATGTCGATTTCAGTCAGATGGCCGAGCCAGTCAAAAAATATCTTTACAACTTGGAACAGAAAATTCTAGTCCTAAATAATGCACTCGCGGAAAAGGCGAACGAACCTCAGCCTTTGCAGGAAGTTAGTGAAGAGGTGAAGGAAGCCGTTCTGAAACGAGACGAACTGAACGCCTTGTTAGTCACGCAGGAAACTGAAATTGGGACTATGCGAGAAAAATTGGTGTATTTAGAAAAATTTGAAGATTTGGCTACTGCAGGTGTGGGTGCCATCTCAATCGCATTCTCTAACGTTATTCAATTCCTAGATAACCTCTATGAGGGACTGCTGCATCCGTCACAACCATGTCCGATTGTAATTAGCGATGTGAAAGAGACTATGCACAAGCTAAAACAACAGGAAGGTTTGATCGATGCAATAATGGCCGGTTTCGAGATATTGCCAGACGAGGGAGTTAGGGATATCATCAAACCCATGACTCGGTTCTTGAAATTTATCAGAACACGACGCGAAAATTTAGTGAATGAAGAACCGGTATTGCGATTTGTCGATCAAAATGTTCATGCAGATTTCGTCAAGTATAAATTGGTGGTTGAAAGAATCGAAAAGGGTGGACTCAACGTAAGTGGATTTCATAAATTTATTGCGTTTTTTCTCTCCAATTTGAGCATTCTTTTAGAAGATGTAAATGAATTAAAAATTGAACCTGTACAAGAGGAAATGAAAAAAACTGTACTAAAAACAATCAGAATGCTTTTTAATCGAGCAAAGACCTTCAGCGACGAACCAGCTGCGGTCGAAAATAAAAGCGTCAAGCGGTCGATAGAAGGAGAAGAAGACGAAGAAGAACCAGCAACTAAGAAGTAACAATATGATCAAAAAGGCCCACGCAGGTTGGAAATGTGTACGGGAGAGCATCGTTGATGTCGCTTACAACCTGCAATTTACCAATTCGGACGCTATTATCGTAGGCTACCACAACGTCCGATAGGCAATGGAGGACCTTGTTGAAGGTGTAGCCGCTTAATGAGACTCCTACTTTTGAGTCACTGAGGCAACTCCGCGTACTCTGACAGTGAGTTATGTAATTACTCCTCGAGATACCGTCCGTGAAGTTGTCTTCGATCGAACTCGATTTTCCGTACGGCACGAAGCCTTCTGGGAACGTCTGTCCTCCCAATTCTTTCGTCAGCTGTACTATGGTGGAAATATTCCCTCTCGTTTCCGTTATAAATTGAGAGAGAAATGAAATGTTCTTGATATGATCGGGGAGCGGTAGCGAGTCGTCGACTCGCTTCTTCAAAAACTGGGAGACTTTTAGATAATCACCGATTGATAAGTGAAACCCGTATTTTTTCAAGAACCCATACCCTAGACTCTCCAGCCGAGTGAATTGTTCCATCGCTTCGCTAGGATCGGTACGAGAGAGTACGTCCAATAAAATATTTAGCGTTGCACTAAATGATAGTTTTAATGAAAGCAAATACTCGAAAAGTGGAGATGGAAATAAAGTTTTATTTTTTTCAATAAAATACCCAAAATACAACCCAATTATTGCGTCTTCTGGGAAATGGTACGCTGGCGCATTAAGACTAATAGGATTTTCACGTGGGTCGAGCAGAGTCATTGCTTCGGCTTGAGAAGCGAATGATGTTAATGCTCCGATAAAACAAGAGTCACCGTCACAATCTCCCAGCTGGCTGAGAATTCCAGAAAATGATGATATCATGACTGGGTCGGGAGTGACACCCACAACCTTTCGATAACTTAAATTTTCAGTGTGCAGACTGGGAAATCGGATTACGAGAACGTGTGAGGGACAGCCTAATTCGTTGTGAACTTTTTCGTTCAATCGGACCTCGTTGTGTTTTAACGAAGGGTCACCGACGATAGTTAGACGTGCTGTGTTGATGACCGATTTTCGTAATATCTTGTGCCGCAGAAAATTAAGTCGTGGCAGCTTCAATCGAGAATTGAGGCTGCCAAACGATAGATTCCGGTTGAGAAATGAATCGAAAAGTTTTTGCGGCTTATTGTTCGCTTCTTTGTCTTCGCATAGCGTCTCGAGCTGCCGTAAATATATGATACACGTACGGAAATTTGAAAGGTAGATTTGGGGGAGAACTACGATACCATCTCGCAAATTAATTCGACTATTATCCAGCATTCTCTTCACTTCGGCGTGTTTTAAGAGCGCAGGCGGTACCTTTACAAAATGCTTGTATTGAACCGGGACGGGTGGTCCTTTGTCAAAAGATAAGAAAGTAGGCTCTTCTTTGAGCGTACGTGGGAGTTTAATTTTCTTGAATTTTTCTCGTTTTTCCGCGTCCTTGGCAATGTGCCGTTGCGCAAACTTGTAATGACTGCATTTTTTTTCATCCTGGATGGGAAATTGAACTTTTTTCAGTGTAGCGGCTGTATACCGATACGTTTCGCCTTTGACGAACATTTTCCCACACCCGAAGCAGGTAATTTTTCGTTTCTGCTTCCCAACGACGTGTTGACAGTGTAGGTAATTACATCGTGGACACGCCGAGTTTTTGATTTCGCGCATCCATCGTTTCGTGAATAGAATTAAGACTTTTTGAAGCGGAGTACGATATTGTAGCTTGTCGGTAAAGAGAGAGCATGATTTTTGGAGTTGGTGGATATTGACGTTGGTAAATCGCCGTTTCAAAGTCGCATTATCGATGACCTTGAACTCGAGAGACAGATTCATGACTAAATTAAATGCTTGTACAATCTCTTTATATACTTATGATCCGAGTACGTACAAGACGGATGAAAATCAATATGCGCGATAGATTTTCTTATTTTGGGCAAGACCTTATCCCAAACACCATTCTTCCAAACGTTCGTATGTAGACTTTTATGTTTCGTGTCAGAAGTAGGACTCAGTACTATCGCCACTAGATTGGGCGCGACGCAGCTTATAGTGGCGAGTGGACCCGGAAAGATTTTTAGATGAAGTTTGACGCGTTTTAGACGCGGAGTAAGGTATCTTTTATATTTTCGGAGCAGACGAACGTTTTCCACGTGCCTTCCTTCCAGAAAGGAAACGGTCGCATCGAACAGCAAAACATCCATTATTCTAATACAAGTCCTTCCCAACTGAATTCGCAGCTCCGTGCAAGTAATTCAGGGACTGATTGAGTACGCACGTTCTCGTTCCTTTGCTTTTATACGTTCCATCGTTGTCGTCATCGTAATCATCGTCGATTTTAAGCGGATTGATCGTCGATATTCTTAATAAATAATGCATATTTTGGGAATATGGGCCGAGAAAATCGGAAATGAGCAGCTCTCCATAGCATATATCACGGATTGCAATGACCCCGACCCGAGGGACAAAGGTCACGTTGCTCGCGGACGGTGCTCTCACAATCGACCCGTCCGAATCGGTAAGATCGCGGACAGTATGGAGAAAGAATTTCATAGCAAATCCGGGCAAATCGTCCTGAGTCGGACTTCCTAAAAGATTGGCCAAAATTGGACTTAGACTTTCATAACGTTGACGAAATGCAAAACCGTGAGTTTCGGCCATTAACTGGATCGATGAGAAATTTTGTTGCCGGGCCAATAAGTAGTAGGCATCGTCGCGGATCTTCTCAAAAGACATTTTCTTCGGGGATGGTGTTTGGAGATAGGATAAAACTGCTTGGTCGCACAACATGAAAAATGCAGCTTTCCCCAGATTCGTTTCATCACCCGTGCTTCTACTCACTAGATTATGGAAAGAATTGGTGTTGAGAATACTAGCTTGTTCGTGGTGCAGCGAAAGACCTTCAATCAGCGATCGAAAATATTTGAAAATCATCGGATTCATAATAATGAGCATGTCCTGTTCGTCCGGTGTCAATTCAATCGTCGAATCCCGATTGTCAGTTTCGAGTAGGTTTTGCAAGTAAATCGTACGTGCATCAATCCCGCTTTTAAACATTATGTCACTTTCCTTGTTTTCTGTCAATCTTACCTTTTCAGACTTGCATATCTGAAGAGATTCTTCCAGTCTAGCTATTTCTTTGCGCATACTAGCAACGGCCGAATTGGCACGGGTAAATACCAAGTTGAAATCGTTGTATGCTTTATTTGAGGTTGGTAATATCTTTTCCGCCAACAATTTATTTTTTTGTTTCAAAACATCCTCCTCGGCAGTACTCAGTTCTTGTTGCAACTCCACAAGTTGTGTCATTTTTCGACTCTTTAGGAGTTCGGTTTCCTTTATGATATTTTCGAAGGATTTAATTATTTCTTCAGAGTTACGAGCTGCATTCGGAATGACGAATTCGTCTCTATAATCTGCAAAATTTCCCATAGTGATATCTCGACGACTCCGTAATCGTGTCAGACTTTCGTCCGACACTTTCGACAGCATTAAATTCGATATTGCTCCGTTAATAACGTCGCCAGTAGGCAGAATTACTGTATTAGCAGGAAATACGACATCTGACGACTTCCGCTTGCCGGAAGTGACTCGGTAGTAAGGGTCCACAGCCGTAAGGTACGAACCCTCGATCGAATTTTCTAAATCGGCACAGACGGAATTTTGGTTCGTTGAACTCGAACACGTAGTCTGACGCCGTTTTATGTTGACCATCTTCAGTCCAAAAATGATTCTCAAGCAATTTTCGCATATTTCAGGATAGAGATCCGAACTCTTGTCGATTCTTGGAAATTTGTCCTTGAACTCTCTCAAGTAGAGATGAGGGTGAGAAAACAGGCATTTGCAGGCGGAACTAGACATCTTTCCTTTTTATCTTTGCCTTCTTTTTCATGATGACGTCAGGAAGATGGTTTCTGAAATAGTCTGTCGAAGTGTCCCAGAGAAGTTGTTTTATGTACTCTTCGTTGCGTGCAATAGGTATAACGTGAATGTCCCGCTTGGAATAAATTATAAAATCACACACCGTGAAATTTATCATGGCCAGTGAAAGCTGAACTTGTCTGTAATAAGCGTGCGTTTCCACCAAGCTGCTTCCGTCGGCGCTCACGTAAGGAAGAAGTGCAAGGTCAGCCAAGCCCTTCTTCCGCAAACTGAATGGACATTTGATTTCTACCAGCCGTCCGTCTGACGTAATTGCATCCGGTCTCATTGAATACATTGGATAGCGAGGGTTGATAATAATTCCATATTTGAATGTTTTTTTCCCAAATTTCTTTTCATACAGCTTGCGGGCTAAAGCTTCATATCTCTTTCCATAGCGTGTAGCCAACGTCTCTGCTGCTGAAGGCAGCGACGATCCACTCGCTACGATGCGTAAATCATTACTTTTCACTGTCGACGTATTCCTCGTTTTCATTTCGATATATGCCGCTTGGTTCGGAGCCATACGAACGCTTTTGTTATAAAAAGCTACTACATCATCTGGCTGATCAGCACTCGGCTGGTAGACGTTCAATTCGACGTTACACAACTCTCGAAAGAACCGCTTTCGCATGGTGAATGACTGGCACTCCTTAGCGAGATGTCCTTTTATAGCGCCAAAAGCGCAGAAAGCGCGGAAAGCGCGTTAAGCGCAGAAAGCGCGTTGAGCGCGCTAAACGAAGAACAACAACGAGTTTTTGACCTTGTTAAAGACACTCTTACGTCTTCGACGGCCAACAACATACTGCGGCTCTTCGTATCCGGTCAGGCTGGTGTAGGAAAGAGCACCTTACTGCGTGCGATTAGAGATGATGTCCGCGAAAAATGGGGCCAGGAATCAGTCATGGTAGCATGCTCGACTGGTATTTCTGCATTTCAAGTGATGGGACAAACTTTGCACAGATGTTTCAAGATCCCATTCAAAAAGGACAGATGTGACAAGGCCTATCTGAAAAGTGCAGACATTGATCACCTTGGAAAAGTGAAATTATTCATTCTGGATGAAGCTTCGAATATTTCGCGCGAAATGCTCGACTCTATAGACACAGTCTTGCAATACGTGTTTGGAAACCGGGCGCCATTTGGTCGAGCACATATCCTCATTTTCGGCGACTTGGCACAGCTGCCACCAATCAGAAATTCGTACATTTTCGAAAGTAGCGTGTGGCGAGAACATTTTGCGTACGTAGAACTGAAAATGAACATGAGACAGAAAAATGACTGCATATTTAGAGATATGCTCGCACAAATTCGGTTCGGAAAGGCCGATGAGAAAACTATGGCTCTTCTACGTACACGAATCGGGTCCGATACGTTTGACATGCGATTGTGCATGAAAACGTTTAGAAAATGCGAAAAGAAAAATCTCAATCCAATTTGTCTCGTACCCACCAACAAGCGACGGATAGAGGTCAACGACTGCATGCTGAATGCTCTTAAAACCGAATCAAGAATTATTTTTGCTATTGACAGTTGTAAATATTTTAACCTACCGGCAGTGATCGTCGAGAAAGAGACTGGGTTGTTGACTATTCTACGCCTAAAACTAAATTGCAGAGTTATGCTGACTCGTAATCTAGACGTAGAGCGTGGTCTGTGCAACGGATCATTGGGAAAAGTAGTGGCTATTGACCAGAACACAGTTTCTGTCTGCTTCGATCACATGCCCGAAGAAATTTGCTCGATTTCTCGTTGTAGAGGCTACTACGACAAGATTTGGAGAGCTCAATTCCCACTCATTCTTGCCTACGCCATTACGATACATAAATCGCAAGGTTTGTCGGTAGAATGCGCACTCGTCAGCCTCGAAAAATGTTTCCGGAAAGGTATGATTTATGTCGCTTTGTCGCGCTGCACAACGTTGAACAACCTATTCATCTTTGGATTCAATTCTAAAGAGATTATCGCGTGTAAAAAAATTGTAAGCGAATACAAACGTTTAAATAAAAAATAGATTTTTTTTTATTGAGCGTGTTTATTGTACACAATGCTTGCTTTTTCGAAAACGCCAGAGGACATAAAACGACACTGTTGTCCCAGTTTGGACGAAATATTGACCAAACAATCGGGGTAACAATGATTTATTATGGGTATTAAAATCAAGTGTTCATCGTGAACGGTACGAAATGAAATCTTATGCAAATTGAACCCCGGTGGAGGGAGTATTAGGTCGTATACGAGGAAGAAGTTGATTTTCTGTTCGTTCCATTGAATATGGAATGAGAAAAGTACTTGCGGAGAATGTTCCTTAACAGCCAACCATGTATCTGGCGTGATATCGCTCAACGCCACTTTGGTATAATGAATTTCAAATTTTCTCAGCGTTGCGTGGCAATTCTGAGTGATTGTGCGCAGCAAGTGAATGTTTAGCAGATTGTACGAGATACTCAAATTCACTAAATTGGAAAAGGTAGATAGAGTTCTACCAACCAGAAGGCAATTTTCTGTACGACGAGGGCTCTGGATGTAGGTCAGGTCGCGCACATTGTCCTTGTTATGACGAGCGACAGCTTCGAGAAATCGGTAGCTTTTGAATGGTATACCGATAATGTCCAAGATGGAAACGTTCGTTTGTCGGCGTAGTAGCTTCACGAGGAGAGTGAAGGATTTCCGGTAGAGCCGAGATCGAATTGTATTGTCGTAAAAGATTTTTATTTTTTCCAAGTTTCGCGTACTGCCGAGTTTGGCGAATATAGACTGGAGACGCCACGATGGGACAGTATGATCGAATATCGTGGGATGTAACTTATCTAGGTACATTAGCATTACTGTCAACCTTTTCATGTTACTTTTCGCATATTGTGCGGTAGCCAAGGCATAGCGATCAATCGTGTGGAACGTTTTATTCTTCCATAGAATTGGCTCGTAGAGAAAATCATCTCGTTCCACAACCGTTGCCAAATGAATTCGAGTTCGGGAGTCCAGATACGAAGCAATATGTGTCAAACATTGACTGTTTAAATCTTTAAGAGCAGCTGGAGCAGCTTTCGCTGCTGTAACTACAGCTGCTGCTGCCATGACTGTAATGCGAATGCGCGCGCGCCCAACCGCCGTTTTAAGTACATAAGCAACCTAGAAGCGCCTTGAGCGCAATAAGCGCCTTGAGCACACACGCGAGATAAAAATAATTGCGAGATGGCGAATACAAACGTTTAAAAGAAAAATAAAAACTTTTTATTCATTATGTTTCATATACAAAGCATTCACTTTTTCGAAATTGTTTTCGTCACAAACATCACATTTTTTGCCTCGCTCAGAACCAAGCCTAACGTAACACTCGGAATAATAATAAATTAGCATCTGTAATAAAGTTAAATGTTTCCCGTCGTAATTATCAAATGATGTCTTGTACATATTGAAACTGGAAGGAGGGAGCATTACGTGGAACAAGACGTACACGCTGAACCAATCTTTTTTCCAATGAATATAGAATGAGAAACGTATTGGCAGGTTCGAAACGGCCATCCAAGTCTCTGGTTCGATATCGTTCAATGTCATTTTCATACAGATAATATCCATTTCTTTCAGTGTTCCGCTGCGGGTGACTGTTAGTAGTAGGTGTGTGTTTAGTACCTCGAAATCCAATTTCAACACCACCAAATTGGGAAACGTAGACAAAATATGTGAGATTCGAACGCAATTTTCCAGATTATATGGGTTCCTGATGTAATTTATGGAGCGCACATTGTCCTTGTTATGTCTCGCAACCGCTTCTAGCAATCGGTAGCCTTTGAACGGTACACCAACAATATCCAAGTCGGACACGTTCGTCTGTCGACGCAGCAGTTTCACGAGGAGAGTGAAGGATTTCCAATACAGTCGATTTCGAAGTGTTTCTTCGTAATCGATTTTTATTTCGCTCAATTGTGGCGGCGTCGCGACAAGCTTGGAGAAAATGGTCTGGAGACGCCACGATGGACGTGTGTGGTCGAATATGGTCGGCGTTTCCTTTTCTTTGATTTTCACAGACAACTTTTTCATGCTACTTTTTGCGTACGGGAGGGTGGCCAAGGCATAGCGATCTCCAGTGTTTAAAGTCTCTTTCCATAGAATGGGGTCGTAGAGAAAATCATCACGTTCGACGGACGAGGCCAAATGAATTCGTGTTCGAACATCCAAAAACGAAGCAATATGCGTTAAACAGTGAATGTTTAAATCCACAATTTTGGTAGTAGCAGCTGGAGCAGCAGGGGCAGCTGGAGCAGCTTTCGCTGCTTTAACTTCCATGACTGCGATGTGAATGCGTGCACTCAACCACGTTACAAAGTCGCGAGCCTTTCGGATGCAGTCGACTGTGTATCAAGGTCATAATACTGTATATAGGCCATAAAGGCCTTGAAACAGGTATTCAATAACCTACTTCAACCCGAGCCATTATAGGCCATTATAGCAACGTATAATACGCTATAGGCCCTAAGGGCCTTGGATTCAATAGCCTATTTGATATTTGTCGATTAAAACATCCACTTTTTCGTATTTGCCATTGCACAAAAAACCATTATGT
>JAQGBM010001625.1:0-10345 GCA_034698405.1 Symphylella vulgaris | reverse complement strand
AGAAAGTTTGTGCGAAGCGGAGATACAGTTGAACGCTGCAAAGCAAAATCAACTTATAGATGATGATGATGATGATAGACCAAGTTATCAGTAGCCAACGTTGACGATTGAATATAGCCTAATTTTGAATATAATTTGAATATAGCCTAACAATTTATAATTTAATAAAGTTAGTTGTTTCAATCAAGGAATTTTTTTTTTTGACAGAAAATAAAGATTTTCCAGCAAAGCAACATCTCACCTGTCACAAAGTTATAATATAGTCTCTCAAGGGCAGGTACATCATAAAAAGATAATAATATCTCTGACAGAAGCTCGCTAAAGATCTTCCGATCGGTTTGCTCGAGACTTACTTTTAGATCTGTCATACTCGTCAGTGGCGTACACAGAAGTTCTGCCAAAATCTTATCTTTTAAAAGCTTCTTATATATCTGTCATCACTTTATAAGCTGAAAACAATGATTCATTTGTATGGAAACGACAAGATATAGTGTATTTAATAATTATTATGTGTGTGTACGACTGTACGTAATACCTACTTGAAGACAGTTTCCTCTTGCAAGCTGTTTTCTTCGCTGACTTAGAAAGAAACTGAAAAGAATAATGAGAAAAAATTGTGACTTTAAATGATAAATAATTTCATTTCCTGTAATGAAATTACTGTTGACACCTAGTTCATGTAGGCTACAATATTTTTTTGTCATTTTTAATAATATCACTTTGTATGCAGCAACAGAACTATGAGTTGGATTTTCTGATTGTTATCTTCTCTAAAAATTGTAATTCCGTGAAAAAGTAAAGGTATAAACACGTTATAATTAAATTTTCGATTTTTTTTGTTCTTGTTACAGGACAGGAGAATACGTAGTAAAAGTTACTGTTCACAAGATGTCCGTTTCTGCAAATGCTACCTCCCATATTTTTGTACTTGAGGATAGATGTGACGTTCCGAAAATTACGTTTCCTGAAGAGAATCCATTATTGGTAAGAACGAATTTTATTTTCTTATTTACAATCCCCAGCTAATAGCGTACACCGGTTTCTAAAACCCACACTGTATCGATCATCCAAAAGACCACAGGGCTTATACTTCTGCAATATTAGGAGCGGGATGGGATGGGATATGATTTTAACAATATGTTACATGTTAGTATTTTGATCTGGGCCATTTATCCACTTTCTGAATAGACACGAAATAGTCTGGATTTAACCATGGAATTGGATTTCATGATTTCCATGGAATCCAATCCATGGATTCCATGATTTAACCGAGCTATAACATATTCAAAATATTATGAAATAATTAAAATAGACGACATTGCATTGGGAAGGGGTCCGAATAAAATGACTCCCCTTTAAAAGATTCTCATAGACACAATTATTGCTCAGGAAATTTAGGGTGTCCTGTTGAAGCACGTACCCAGAATGGGGGGTGTGAGGGTGTAAAAGGTGTATATACTATAAAGTCATAAACAAAATTGAAATGATACTTTTTAAGCTTTTCTAACCACGAGGAAACCCTCAGGAACAACCCCTTCGCTGCTTTGCATACATACGGTAAATGCAAATAAACATTTTTATATATAACTTAGTTCAAAATGATGATGTACACTGAATATAGATTACCGTATATACTATTATACCACGTTTTATGGGTGTTATTTGATTGCAAGTCCCTCTTATCAGTCTCTTTTTTTTCTGTAGTAGTATAGCAGTGATTGCTTCCTCTGCGGATTTCCCGTCCCAAATTCTTTTGTATTATTCAACGTTGATAAATAAACATGCATTGTTGGTTGTGGTTTGGTATATATAGCTATACCTTTGATAATAATTTGTGTATATCCCAAACACACTGCTGTGCGAGCGAGTGTGTAATGTTATACTATTATACAACAAGAGCATAGAGAGAGAACACAAACACACAGCCCGTAGTGGCAGGAGGACATTGATATCGCTAGTCGCCATCTTGCATGATTCATGGCATTTGCGCGTGGAAAGAAGAAAATTACCGAGCTAGTGCATTGGGATCTCTTTCTTTCTCCTTTTTTTTTGCCGGGGTATTTGCCCTCGTTTGCTGATTTCACTCTTTGCTGATGCTTGGTGGTGGTGGTTGTTAAAATGGTGACGTGAATGTATGTCTGCATTGAATGGATGAATGGTTTTGGCTCTCCGCGACGACAAAGTTATACTATTCAACCTCAACACTAGTCGATATTTGCTTTTTTCTATATCCCTATATTATATAGCTCCTGTAATGCCGTATAATGCCCTATGTCCCTTTTCTTCATCTGTAATATTATCATATTACAAGAAGCAAGAGTATATCAAGGAGTGCGTTATTTCCCATAGCTTCTCTAGGAGTGCGATGATGCCGAATTATTCACGTAACTCTCTTTCATTCCGTCCGAGGGCGCTTTATGTTAAAATAATAAATAGCACAAGCATGTTAACCAGGAGGCCGACAAAATCTCGTACACCCTTCATAAAATCCCCCCAAAAAATCCCTAAAATCTCTTAAAATCCCTAAAATCTTATAAAATCCCGTAAAATCTCTTAAAATCCCTCAAATTTTATTAAGATTATTTTAAAAAAAAAAAAATTACTATTTATTTTGTAAAGATCGCTCTTAAAATCCCGCGAAATCCCATAAAATCTCTTAAAATCCCTCAAAATCTCTTGAAATCCCTAAATAAAAAATTTGCTAATTTGCAAAGATCGCTCTTAAAATCCCGCGAAATCTCATAAAATTCCGTAAAATCTCTTAAAATCCCAAAATATTTGAAATCTCATACGCAAAATTCCCTATTTTCAGCCCCCTCGATGTTAACGCACTTGCAGCTAAGCTCGCAGCACCAAGAAATCCCCCACAAGCGGTGAAATTAGGAAAGCTCGTGAATTTCTGTACCGCTGTTTCTGCAGCAGTAGAGCACTCCTTGATATTCTCCTGCAAGAAGTTATATCCCCCTCCCTCCCCGCAAAAAAATTTCGTCGGTGATGATAAACTGCAAACAGTTGTTTGAAAATCAATCTCTTTACTACATACCAAAACCAAAAGAAGAAAAAGGATAGAAAAAAAGAGAAGAAATCACCATTTCTTTCTTTTCCAATTTTTATCAATTACTTTTTGGGTATCATATAAAAGGTGCATTTTGATTTATAGTTTATAATAATGTACTTCTTCTTCTTCATATGAGAAAAGGAAGATTCTCTATTTTTTAAGAAACTGCAAACAATGGATTTCGATAAATCACATCGAAAGCAGCATTGTGCTATTGTAGAATCGTATTTCATACCTTACGTTAGGATTTCTTCCTTCTTCTTCCTTTTATATAGATCGACGCAATTAGGAAAGTTTATGTTTGGCTCTTATTACCTTGTTTAGAAAACAATCGTGGAACGAGTGTATGTATATAAAATACTTCCTCTATTCAATGCCTATTATTATTGCAATAATTTACCTACGTTATAAAAATTCAACAATGAACTATCTACGTTTTTATTTTATTATCATTGCCTATTTGAGACTAAAATTATAGGAAAATTGCTCTTGATGTTGAATATAAAAAAAATTAGATTATACCCTATTATGTTTTATACAATAAATAAATGATTGCTATTTATAAAAAAAATATATTATAGGCAGTGGAGCTATTTTAAGGCTATAAAATGAAATAGGAAACTACTCGTTTGCATCCATTTTGTTTATAATGAGAACTGGAAGAGATACATGTATACTCCATTTAGCCTATAATTTTTGTACTCAATCGATTACAGTTATGCTCTGTCTTCACTATCATCGTTTTATCATGATAAACTCAAATTTGAGAAAACGTGTGCGTGCATTTGTATTAAAATTAATACAAATTCATGCGCACTTTCGCGAAAATTACGTGAAAAATTGAGTTTATCATATGATAAAACGATGATAGTGAAGACAGAGCATAATTTATATATTAGTAAAATTTTTGCAAATGAAAAAAAAGGAAAAAATTAAAAATAATCTGAAATCTAAATTTCTATTAAAATTTCTTATACCCCTGTAATGTCTTCACTATCATCGTTTTATCATGATAAACTCAAATTTTCGCGAAAGTGCGCATGAATTTGTATTAATTTTAATACGAATGCACGCACACGTATATTCTCAAATTTGAGTTTATCATGATAAAACGATGATTGTGAAGATAAAGCATAATCTATAGACATGGATAGAAAATAAATTTATCTGTACGTTTTCGATTAGATCTATCCAAAACTATAACATTTTTAGTAATTTTATCACATGTCCATATTAATTGTCCGTGGGTTACGAAGGTATCATTTATTTAAAGCTAGATGTCTCACTTTGTTAATGGTGGGCTTATAATTCCTAATCTTGTATAAGCCAAGTAACAAAATGTGGATTATAGTTTTTTATACTTTCGATATTTTACTGCATTTAACTTAGTTATTAAGTTAAAACAACAAAAATTGATACCAATAATTAGGAAAACACCCCCACATAGGCAGAAGGGTTTATTATAAACAGAACGACATCACATAAACCAGACAGTCCACTCCGACCAACTATGTGAACCAACATGGGACGTACTGGGATTCGAATCCGGGTCTTTCGGCACCAATCGCCTAGCAGCAAGTCGTGCTCCAGCTTTCTCGGCCACTACACCATCTTCAAAAAAATTGATGTTGATAGCCTACTATTTAATCTTATATAGCCTACTATAATGTATTATGATGATGAATAAGTAGGCATGTAATGACACTTTAATATATTTTTAAATTAGAAAACGTGTACAGAAGAATATTATTCAAATTATAAACCAGATTTGTTAATTCTCACGTTGATGTAATAACACTAATTATTATTATTTTTTGTTTTATTTTGTACTTCTCTGCAACGAGATGCAATTATAAAGTATATAATGTAAAGTTTACTCAGTTAAATTGTAATAATTAGTTTTCGCGAAATTATATTATAAACTTATTTTTGCATGCAAGCGCCGCATTTATAGTTGCCGTATTATAATTTGCTCTCACATATATACAGCTGCAAAAGGTCGGCATTCAAATGTTAATTGCAAAAGCATGCATTTTCCTGAAAACAGAATGATACATATACGGTTGGATACGAGTATATGTATAAATGCGGAAATGTTTTCAGATATCAGAATATTAATCTTATTGAAACAAACCCCATGTGAGTACATACACACGAGTAAGCATCATAAGCAAAACTATAGTCTATAGCTATAATGATATTATTATTTTATATATATCGAGTTGAGAGTTGACTAAATTTTTCTGATCGGATAAGTCCCGAAACTACCCTAGAGAGTAAAGAGGGTCCCGTTTTATGCGGAATAGAATGATTCAAATGGGGATTATAATGCGGTTTTATGGAACCATTTCAGAACCGCACACATCTATCGGGGTACACAGGTATATATAAACAAATTGATGAGATTGAAGCCTTCCTATTCCGACAAGGCACGTGCCCCAATAGTTGCTGTTCATCATTAGAGGCCGTCTTTGTTGGCTATGGTGTTTTAGCTATGCTTTACCCCTATGCAGTAGCTTAAAAGCTGTCACACAAGGTAGAAAATCGTCAAAAATCGGACAATTTTGTTACTGGAGACTGGAGATCTTGATGGCAAATTTTTACTGCACCCACAACGCTTCTCGTGCATATTAACGAAAGATATCCTTCATGCTCTCGTTAGTGACAAAATTGTTCCGTCGTTTGTTGCCCATATGTGGCCACCTTGACACACAGGGAATTTTTTAATGCAGCTCCTGTCTTAGTAACATTCTCGAAAATATTAAAACAAATACAGGGAACTGATTATGAAATTACCGGGAATATCATATCTAAAGACATCGCAAATTGCATGCTTTCCAAGTTTCAAGTGACATTTTCCCACATAACAGAAGCAATATGGCGGAGTGTTGCTGGTATGATTGCTGCAGTAGCAGACCTGTGCTCCGCGAAACTATAATAATTATAGAGATATGCACGGCTATAATGAAAATACTCTCTCTAAAACAGAAAATAAAGTGCAATATAGCAAATGCCAATTTGCTTCTATTAAGTAAGAAATGACTCCTCCAAATTGTTGAACCTTAAAGCAATAGAATAATTTGTCTTTATTATATGAGAAGCAACTGAGAACTCATTAAATTTTTTCTCATCGTTGCAGAAATAAACTTCCCATGATTCCGTTGCGTTTTTTTTTTTTCAATTCTTTCGTATCAGCTATACGAAACAAAACGAAAAAGAAAAACACGTTTTCATTTATCTGTTCCGTGCATACCTCTATTGTTCTTAGGTATTGATTGAGTGGTGCATCATGCGCATAGGAACTGGGTAACTAAAAATTGCTGACGAAATAGAACAAAGTAATACGAACGCTGTAATTTTCTTGTTAAAATATTAAGTTACTCGAATAATTATGGCGATTTAACAGGATGCCGAGCCGGCGCCGTTGGTCACGTGCTCGCCTTCAGACCCTAAGGTTGCGGGTTCAAACCCGGGCGAGGTCGGTAGAAATTTTAGGATATGAGAAAATTTCTTGGGTGCGGTTCCTTCGGATAAGAGTTTAAACCGAGGTCCCGAGTAGATCCCCTTTTGGCTTTTGCACTCTGCACTGTTTAAAGAATCCTCATACAGGTCTGTAAATCCTGTCCCTGAGGAAAAATTGGCCCAGGAAGGTGGTGGTGAAGGCTCATCCCCTGGCGTCGGTGTTTAGCCTTAATTGTATAGCAGAATTAGGCCGACGTTAAATAAACAAACTATACTCCATTATAGTTTCGGGAGTGTTAATTCCATCCAAAGAGCGAACAAAAACCTCCAGGGGTATAGCCTGTATGACTTTCCGGGGGTGGTTGCTCGATGGTACAGCGTCTACAGACCGGTAAAATGTTGACCCCGCCGAGCCCGGGTCCCTAGGGATCCTAAGCCAACCCGCGCTATCGACTTGGCCACTCCATAATTACTATAATTATTGAGATATAGGGGTAGCTAAATGAAATGATCTTAATAATGTGAAGGTAACTTACAATCCTTTATCCCAAAAAAATATAAATCGACTTTGTTCCCGCTTCATTTTGTTTCGTATTTGTTTTCTTATAGTTAATTAACAAGCACGAAACTGATAAATGAGCAGAAACAAAAACACTGGAATGGTTAATTTTTTTTCCTTTTGTTTTGGAACAGTCTAATGTATCTTTATTTGCTATGAAATTGCTGGGAGAATTTGTTTTATTATTTGTTTCTTCAAGAAGTCGATTGATAAGTTTTTTTTTTTCGCAGTTCTTTCACAAATAAATAATGCAGTTTGTATATAAGAAAGAAATAATATATAAATTATTCACAAATTGATGTGCGAAAATAGGTAAAATATATTCAAATATTATTCTGAATATTCGATAATATATTTCAGCACTGAAACAAAAAATTATTCCAAAAATTCAGTAAAAATCAAAATGTTTCTATGGTGGTGCAATGATTTTTTGTATTTAATATTATTACTATTTTTATATCTTATGTTGAAAGATAAATATTATTAGGACAGTGTTCAGTTGTTTATTTTAGGTTTGTTTATTTATATTTTTCACGAAAACGGCTGCATTGTCGAGAATATTATTGTATTATAAACTTGGATTCTGTTGATACTTGAGAATCTATAAGAGATTAAAATCAGCATCTTGAGAATCTACACTATTTGAGAATGTCGAGGTTCTATATAAAATTAATTTCTGAGAGACACTCTTGAATAAATATTAAACATGATTGATACCCTCATTGTGACGTCACCGCGCTATATTTTTACTATTAAGTTGTTTATTTAACGTCGGCCTAATTCTGCTACTAAGGCTAAACACCGACGCCAGGGGATGAGCCTTCACCACCTTCCTGCTGGGCCAATTTTGCCTCAGCAGGGACAGGATTTACAGACCTGTATGAGGGTTCTTTTAAAACAGTGCAAAGGGGATCTACACGGACCTCGGTTTAAACTCTCATCCGAAGGAGCTGCCACCCAAGAAATTTTCTCATCTTAAAATTTCTACCGACCTCGCCCGGATTTGAATCCGTAACCTTAGGGTCTGAAGACGGGCACGTTACCTCTAGACCAACGGCGCCGGCTAGGTAGTGCCTTACAAAGCTCAAAAGAGTGCAGTAATTAAGGCTATTGAATACAAATTAAATTACAAACCTGTTCTCTGTAGGTACTAATGTCTTCAAATGATTTTGCGTTATTGACAGCAAATACTAGTAAAAAACCTTCTCCTGTCCTCATGTACTGGTCTCTCATTGCACTAAAAAGATATGTCAGGGTATTAAATTTAATTCTAGATGTCATAATACCTAGTGAAGCATCGATATCCCTGTACCAAAATGATTTTGACATTCTGTAAGCTCTCCAAGAGCTAGTTCCAGTAAAGTTGTTAGATCTATTTGGGCCTACCTGTACTCTTCTTGTCCAGCTGTATCTAATATGTCTAAAAGGCAGGTTTCTCCATCAATAACTACTTGCTTCCTGTACGAATCCTCTATAAAATACAGAAAATAAATCAGAGATCATGAAGTTAATAATTAGTCTGGTAATAGTTCCCAAGCCATCCAAAACCTATATTTTACTAGGCAATTAATTTTTTTAAAGCATTAATAACATAACTCATTAATTACAGAATTTACAGCATTCATTCAACAATGTCAATAAAAGATCTATTCATGATCTATCATTGATTTGATCACCCAACCATTGCTACACAAATTTTGTGTATACAGTATAATAGCCTTAGAACTTCCAATACATGTAAATAATTAGTAGTGCTTTGTAACCATGGCTATATTAGTATTATACATACCTATTGTAGGATCATATTCGTCAACAAAGCTAGAAAACAAATACAAAAAAAAAAAAAATCAGTAAATTTGTGGAAGCGTTAGATTAAATAATATTAACAAGTTAAAATGTTAAATATTTTGCATGAGAATTCTAAATTATTTAGTCCCCTATTTAGCTATTTTAATACAATACTTAATTAGGGTCTAAGGCCTATGTATAGGCCTAATTTTTTTTAAATCTTAGAAATTTAATTCTTTATTCAAATTATTCTAGATCAATAGTCTACTTACTGGTTCTGTATCAATTGAATTGTTAAGGCACTTTTACCAACACCACCAGCTGAAATGAGAAAACACAATATTGTCAATGCAATGCAATTTGATAGCCAACTCAATTTAAGCATTTATAAGCCATAGTAGTCTAGACATAGAATTTGATTATCTCATTAAACTTACAAGTTACCAATGTGGCAATCTAATTATTATGTAATAAACCACCATTATTAATACAACATTAACTCAGAGCTTAAACCTGTTCAATAAAAAAATTCTAGCTCACAGCAGGCTACTCTGTTAAAACCAAAACACCATGGTTAAACCTTAGACCAACTCTTTGGTCTAAGGTTAAACTATATCAATAGCCCATTATTTTCAATTTATTTTAAAGTTAGTCTAGAATTTAGATCTATCACATTCCCAGATAATAGGGCCTATGATCTAGCAGGAGACAGAAGTATATCAAGGAGTCCTCTACTGCAGAAACTGGTACCGAAATTCATGAGCTTACTAATTCACCGCTATGTGGGATTTCTTGGTGCTGCGGGCACGTTAGCATAATATTAAATTTGTGCTATAGGCTATTTTAACATAGAACGCCCTTGTACAGAATGAAAGAGAGTTACGTGAAATTTGTGAATTTCGGCATCATCAAACTACAGAGGCAATGGACAGTAACGCACTCATTGATATACTCCTGGTTCTAGCTCTATGCTATGCTATATATGCAGAGTGCTGACATGTAATACAGTAAGCTGTTAATAATAGTAATACACACTTTACATCATGTGGCCATATCATCATATGACTCATGTGCACTCTTATGTTTATAAAATAGTTTTTCTCTGTTCAAAATTCAAATTCCAGTAAAACTCTAAGTGGGTGGTTTGAATTTGAAGGTTGCAGTATCATGAGCTATTGTTTGGAATTTTTAAAATAAATAAACTTCAATAGGGTCAGTACTCAATACAGTGTAGTACGATTAAGTCAGGACCAGCTGGCTACGCAAAATGTCAAATTGACGCATCATAAGTAGGGATCTACTTTTTACGAACAAAATTTTGTTAAATTATGCGGAAGGTTATATTAGTTATTCGGACCCCTTTAAAAATGGTTTAATGTACATTAAACCATTTTTAAAGGGGTACTTGACATTGTGCAAAATTACGAATTTAGTCAATTTATATCATATCAATAGCGAATAGATATTTGAAACTTCAT
>JAQGBM010001624.1:0-10346 GCA_034698405.1 Symphylella vulgaris | reverse complement strand
CTCCCGGCGGTTTTGGACTTTTGCTACCAAAAGTCCAAAACCACCCAAGACAGACGTTGCAATCGCGCATGCGCACGCATGCCTGGGGCAGTTTTGGGGGTAAAAGGGCAGCTCGGGGTAACCACGCAAGCGAGCACGCAAGTTTATCTAATATAATAGCCAGCTGTACTAAAAGTAGGTCATGCCCAGATAATTTTTTTCACCCGTCAAATGCTAGAGTGAATTAAGGAATTCTCAGGGAGTTTGATTTAAGTTGCGCAGTCACAGAACGATCCAAGCCATACAAAAATTACGCTCAAATCAATTAAAAACTTTCGAATCTTAATTCCTAATAGCAGGGAATAATAGCTTTCTGTATATAAATTCACCCAACGAAAAATAAAGCATTCCAGACAGTTTTTCAGTTTCATAACATTTTTTAATATCTAAACTTTTATTTACCCAATTTTTAAGTACATTGTATGAGTTGAAAATTATATTTGTTTTCAACGAAAAAAAAAAATGAAACCTTATGATCTATAATTTCAAAACCTTGTGCTTTATTTATAATGTCATGGATTAAGAAAATCATTAGAACCTGGCAAATCAAATCTTCCAGTCAAAATAAAGATGAGGAAATAAGGAATCTATATGACACTGTTTACAATAACAGCATGCTAATGATATTAATCTCTTTGATGTAATTAATTACGAAGAGTCTTAAGTTTAAAAACGGACTATTAAAAAATTCATTGTGACCATTTAAACTACGTTTAAAATAATGTAAAACTGTTGACACATGATTGAAGGAACAGGGGTAATTATCTCCGTCTAAGAATAGTTAAAAAATTTTCATTTTTGGAATGTGTTCCCGATAAAAACTGGCCTCAAACGGAGTAATTTATTTATCAATAAATAAAATAAATAATTTTTTTTTTTTATTAATTACAGTATGGCAATTTTTTTAACGAATATTAAGTAGGCACTTACGGTGGCTTTATTGCCCCTAAGGGGCAGGGATAAAAAATATTAGCAAGGGAAAAATATTATGGGCAACAACTATAAAAATAAAATTATATATTTACAATATTATTGAAGTTTTTTTTTCCTTTTACGTATGAGGAAGATAGTAATTTACCCAGGAATTTTAAGCATACTTAGCACAAGGTAGTTTTTTTTTAAAACATATTACAGTATTACGTAATCAAAATAATGGCACAATCAAAAAATGAAAGAAAAAAACTATTGTGACCTCACAAGCTCTTTAAATTTGTCTACAATCAAAAGTATAAAAATACAGAAAAAAAAATTAAGAGATTCAAACGTCTACTTAATCTCGTATCATTACATATTTGTTTTTATTAAACCTAAATATTGCCTGTTCACCAGTTTTACAAACCAAAATGAACTCACGTTACTTTATAAATAAATAAAGAGATTCTAAATGGCGCCATAAATTTACTCGGATTTTTTTCGTATTTTCCTAATATTAGGAAGTCTTCAAAATAATCTGAGTCTTAAACATTGGGGAAATTGAGTAAAATATTTCAGTATTTTTTTCCATTTTACTAATTATTAAACTTTAAGGATTTCCCTTTTATTTTTGATACTTAATGCAGAATATTGTCAACGATTATTTGAAGATAAATAAATACAAAAATCCCTCAAGTAAATAATACGCCTACATTACAATATATCAGCGATTTTAAATAAAATCTGTCGCTAATTTAAATTATATTAAATTAATTTCACATTAATAACCGTGAAAATCCACAAAAAAACAACTAATACATCAGCTTTTAAAAAATCAAACAAAAATCTAAACTACAATTTAATTTTAAATTGCAATATGTCCACAATTAAAGTTTCCAAAAAAAGTCTTAATTAAAATAAGGTAATAAATTATAAGAAACATAATTATTATTAAAAAAATATTTTTAAGCTAAACGCCTACCTACACGTTTTATCTAATCTTAAAGTGATGGAATCTCTAAAAAAAAATTGTTTAATTTAACTTACAAAATCTAAAAGATGTTTATTTAATAAGTAATTTCAACTTTTAATTTTTTTCCAAGCATTAATTTTATTTTAATCAAGTTATTAATTTTTTTTTGTAAATATGCTTCTTTACATTTTTGGCAGTCCTGAATTGCGCCTCATCATACTCCACCATCCACACTTCAGGGCTGCTTTTTCACGAAAGAGTAAAATAGGCTTATTTAAAAAAATAAATAACAGGTTAAAAATAAATGTTTGGAAAAAATTAATAGGTAAGTTAAAATCACTAATAAAATAAAAATCTCAATGTAATTTAAATAAACTTTTTTTTTATGATTCTTTCACTTTGAAGAAAATTTTGATTTATTTAAAACATTATTTGTTTTCAGAAAATGATACTGGTGAACAAACAGTAAACCAAATTAACTTAATAAAACAGTAACAAAATAAAAACTCTTGAGCAACAGAAAGAATAGTAAATTATGAAGAATGCCAACAACGTTTTAGTCAGCAAAAAATATAATGAAGGGAACATAAGCATACTTAAGATTTACAAGGTTTTTTTTTATACTTTGGCCTGTGACTTGGTTCAGAAAAAAACATCCAGCTTTTAAATATTCAAATAATGCCACTCTAAAATATATTTAAAATGTTAATAACTAACGAGGGAAGACGAGTATCTTGAAGGGAGAATTTACAAACATCTGAATAATGCGTGCGTTATTAATATTATTGCAGTAAAACACGGCACGGGGGCAAAATTCAGCATTATGTTCCCAATGAAAGTACAAAGGCTCAGGCTGAAATGTGGCACTCTTATTATTTTTAACAAAAACTCTAAAAATTAACGTTTTCTTAGAGCATATCATATCATATATCTAATAACCATAATGTGTATATATAATATGTATATATAATGTAAAATTATTTTATAATATATATTTTACTTTTTAAATATTTTACACATTGCACGGCCTTATTATTTTGTCTATATTAATCTTTAAAAAAAATCTATAGACCCCATTTACTCACGAAATTTTACTCATTCGCCCATACATTCCCCAAAAAAAAACTCAGATCTATATTTTTCTCATTCATACTTCTTAACAAAAAAAGAAAAGAAAAAAGTATTGTTATTTTTAAGGCATTTTTAACATTGTTTTAGCCAGTACAGTATTTGGCACACTTTTGTAAGTTAAGTTTTTTTTTAGTAATTATTGTATTAAGTGGCTAAATTATTTTCAGATCTTTTTATTAAAGTAGGATTTCTTTTTATTATTTTTATAGATTTATATTACATGTTGTAACCCCTTTTAAATAATTTTCGAGTGACAATTTCCTTGGTGAACTAAGTTAATTAACCTGCTTATCAAGTTAAATATTAAATTAAAATATTACCGGTACAAGTGAAAATTTTATTTTCACACTTAAAGGTGGGTAAAAAATGACTGATAAGAATCATAAGATGATTGTAAAAATTTAATTTTTACACTTATAGTAAGTAAAATTAAAAGTAGACAATAATTGTATAATATTATTTATTAAATAATATAAAGAAATCAATTCATAAGAAGTAGTTATCAAATAAATTAAAAAGTTTCAAATTTGATTTTTTTAAAAAAGTAAAACGCAGGTATCACCATGGAAACGCACAACCAATAAAACACAAAATATCTATTTAGAGCTTTACCCTAGCAACGGTTGCTTAGCAATTAATGGGGTAGCGTTAAAATTAAAGAGAAAAAAAAAAGGGTGTAATTTAATTTTAAAAAATTATTAAAATTAATTAATGATAAAACAATTTTATTTCATTTTCAAGCAGAAAAAAATATCATGCTTAGCAACCGTATCTAAGGAAGCTTTCTGACGTCACACAAAATGCTCTAAATAGGTAAGTACGATGTCTTTTAAAAAGTCAAAGTCTTTCTTGAGATCCACAAGACAAAAAAAAATGAAGATTTTACAATAAAGGGATTTTTCTTTTTTGTTCAACAAATTAATATTAAAAAAAAAAAAACGTAAATCCCAGGATCCTTGGAAGTAAGTAGGATATTTTTTATATTAAGGTTAGTGTTCAAAAAACTAAGTCAGCAGTCTCGAGAAACACCTTTTGTGAGGCTGGCGGTGGCTTGGTTAGTCCACGACGTGTGAAACAGGGTGTGTTAGTGGAGTCAGCTTCTGGCTAGCGGTTTAATAACAGAAGAAAAGAAAAGAAAAAAACAAAAAAGAAGGTTAGTATCTTTCTTGGAAAATGATGTAAACAACAAATATTATGATATTTTTTGTTTATTTTTAAGTAAAATATTATTATTATTATTACAGTAAACGCTGTCCATGTTGAAATGTTAAAAGTAAAGCGACAGACATTTTTAAACCCCCCAAAAAAATAAATTCTGCCTTAGGCCTAATTAAAAAATTGCAATTTTTTTTATCTTAAAATAACCGGAAGTTACTGTGTTAATTTTGTAAAATGTTGATCCGTGAATGGATAGAAAATGCACGTGGTTAATATAGTTGCCAGATACAAGGGACATTGCTAAATTACATTTTTTCCCACCAATTCGAAGGGATACAATATACAAAAATTATGTCAGACAAAATTTTTATATATCCCTTCGAATTGGTGAGAGAAATGTAATTTAAGAATGTCCCGATAATCTAAACTTTGGTAATAGGCCTAATTATTAAATTTTGGTAGTAATTATTAAATTTTGGTAGTTAATTATTAAATTTAAGTTAGGAGAAATAAACTGATTAATTTAGGAATATTATTCAAAATAAGAAAAATTATTTTAAATAAGAAAATTCAGGGAATATTAATTTTTAAATAATCCTGCCGCCTTACTTTAAGTAATTTTAACCCACTTTTTTTCCAGAAAAATCCCCCACAACTATATTTTTTTTTTGGAACTTTTTTTCAACATGGTGCGTAAAAATTGTAAGTGGTTTTAACGTCAAAATGACGTAAAAAAATTGCCACATTAAAAACACTTACAAACTCCATGAATAAAAGCAAGTAACTACGATATACCTACACTAAAAAAAACTATATACTCAGCATCTCAAGAGTATTTTTTACTCATTTAATTGTTTTTTTAATAACATTGCCCCCTTAAAATCCCTTCCCAAGACCCCAACCCTTCTACAAAAAATACCGAAAAACAAATGGACAGCGCCTAAACTGTTAGTTAAATATCAACAAGTATTAGTTCAAAGTCAGTGTTGTCTAAACTTGGTTAGTAATTATTTAAATAATAAATATTATTTTAACCATTTTCTTTTCTTTTTTAAATTATATATTTATCCTAAAAATAATAAATAAGAGCCCCAGCAAAATAATAAAAAATTATCCTAATATAAAATGCGGCGGTAATAACATCACAGTAAAGTACAAATATTTTTTTATAATATATATCTTTTTACTTAAAAAATTTCTTCCAATATATATATATGTATATAAATATATAATTACTTATAATTATAAACCTGTATAAATTTGTACAATATATATATATTCTTAATATATTATGCCATACAAAATATTAAAGACTGCCCCCTCTCAAAAGTAAAGGTCAAAAAAGTGCAGTTTTTAAATCAAAAAATGAGCAGGACCCAAAATGGCGTCCGGCTGAGCAAAATTAACACTCTCTTGTGAAGTAAAGCCAGCTTACTTCACTCCCTAAATCGCGCATAGTTGCTAAATTGAAGTAAAGAAAAAAAAATATTATTATAAATATAAACAATCAACTAACCTTTTTTTTTCATATAATTATTCTAATTTCTATGATGACCCCACCCTTGAGTAAGGGTGATTACTAACGGCCAAATGTCTCCTTTGCTTAACAGCACCTAAAGATGCACAAGAATAATTTACAAAACAAAGTAGTTTCAAATATGGAAATGTACGCACTTTTCACGAATTTAACCTTCAGGTTTGAGTATTACATTATAGACTTAAACCTTGGGGTCTTAACTTCTTATTTAGACTAGAAAATTAAAGTTTTTTCATTTCTTGTCGGATCTAAAGGACTAGTTGTAACTTTTTTTTCTTAACGAGTATTAATAGGTTAATTTTGGGGGTAGTTTATTAAAATTTGTTAATATTTGTTACTCAAACCAAGGAGAGGGTGAAAAACACAAAAAGAAATACGTAAAAATTATCGAATTTTTAAAATAAAATTGACGTATTTCTTAGTCATTTTTTTCGAGGTTTTCTTTTAACCATCGTTTCATTATCGTAATTTAATATAATAATTAATAAAACATAAATAAATTGCAAAAAAAATGCTTCACAACCCGTTACTTTTTTTTTTTTCAGGAGACTAGAAATATTTTGTTCTCTTAAGAGTGTTCTACCGAGCAAATAACCCACCGCTGTGGTCCTGGGTCTGGTAATCTGCGGCTGTCAGTAGGGCGGGTGACGCTAGGGCAGCGGCTGCCGCAGCGGCGTACTGGTAATCGGCGTAGGGCGAGTAGAGCAACGCCGCCTCCGCTGGGCCCATGAGTTGGTGGTGGTGATGTGGAGAGCTTCCGTTGAGCAATCCTCCCGGCAAACGGGGAGACAGGATGAGGGGCGCTCCCAAGGGCGTTGTCGGAGAACGCATCGGGGTGGCGATACTCATTGGTGGAGCCATCAGTCGAGGTGCTTCCGCTAAATAAATGGAATTAAATTCCGCTAAATAAATGGGAATTCAAATCATAGTTTAATAACTTAAATCAATTATTTTAAAAGTTGGCGGTGTGTTAGCGTAGGCCAAATGCAGGTACGGTGAGAAGTATTATTTTGTCAGGTTCTTTATTTTCCTTAAAACGTCGGCCTATTTCCGCTACCGAGGCTAATTAACAGCCGCTCAAGGAATTTTCTCATCCTAAAATTCCCCCAGGGGATTAGAACCTGCAAACTTTGGGTATGGAGAGTAGTGAGTTACTTAGGGATCATTAGCGCCGGCAATTAATTCATTAGTTACGGGTTACGGTATTCTTATCCTAGGTAGAACGGGATTAGAACTAGTAATCTGGGGTTGCAACGCTACGAACTCCGATAGCGACAAACCTATGACCTCCATCCTGGGGAAAATATTTTGTCCCAAGGGTCAAAGGAATAAAAATCTTAAGTTATTAATTAATTTAAAAATTAATTTAAAAGAAATAAAATTGAACTGTAAATTTATTTAATGATCCTACACCTACAGCATTTATGCTAGCCCCTAAAAATTTCAAGTACCGTAATTCAGATAACAGTTGTTACCTTTCGTTGTGCTATCTCTGTAAGTCCCATTAATTATCGCCAGTTCCATTAACTGTCGCTTCTTCAGCTCATCTTCGCCGTCAGCCTATAAAAAGTAGTAAAACATGTTCGTAAGAAAGCTTGATTTTACACCCATGTACCGGCCTAAGTACCGTACCGTAGTCCGTACCTATCTAAGGGACGATTACACCAATGATTGTTAACTTTAGAGCAGTAATGTAAGTTGCTGCGTACTTTACCATAACATTGAAAAATCAACATTACGGATATGCCGAGTAGCAACTAACTTAGTTACTATGGGCATAATTTCATTTATTTGCCAGACATAGTCACGCATCACAGAAATTAAATTATAAAACGAAATATAATCCTGTAAGAATTTTGGAAAGCAATGAAACTAACTTATTTTCGAAGTTCGGAAATAATATATCGATTTCTTAATACCCCGTATTAATTTTAAATACCGTACCGGTAATTAAAATTGTATTTAAAATTCTTAGACAAAGTTACAGATTTCAAATAATCTGACAACTGTACCCTAAATAGTCTTTTACCCACGCAGTTCGCCCAATCTCTAAGTTTTAATTTGTAAGTCAAATAAACTTTTTTTTTAGAGATTTCATCACTTAAAAAATTATTAAAATCGACTGATTGAGTATTTTTCTTGTTACTTTGGGAATAATTTAATTATATTTATTCCCCCTTCCAAATAAAAATTCTTAAAACATTGATTAAAACTTTGTTTCATTGGGGGGGGGGGGACTGTGGTAAAATATCATTTATATTCATCATCATCAAGATTCTTACAAATACCTTTTTTTTTCGTGTAATACTCAAGGAAATGGTTACGTATTCGCTCTGTCACCCGTCCCCTCTTATTTTTTGCTTCATTTGAAATTCAAGTGGCTGTTTTGGTCGTGGCTTTTAAAGTCAACTCCATATTCACAAATAATTAAAGTCTTATTTTTTTTATAATAATATAAAAAAAGGCTTAGCCTTGGTTTGGTCTCATAGTATCATCATGACTGCTGTTTTAAATTATAAATATTATGTGGATAAAAAAAATAACAAACATAAATTTATCTGAAAATCCCGCGGTGAATATGAATTTCTGCTTAAAGTTTATTTCTTTCTGCTTAAGTTTTATTGAGTTGCCAGAAAAATGAGGGGAAAAAAATAAGATTTACTTTGACAACTATACTTTAAGAACCACAAGACGGGCCAATTTCTAATTAAAAATTTTAAACAGTGATTTATATTTTAAACTTCTTTCGTTAATTGAAAATGCGATATAAATACATTTTTTTCGGGATGATAAAGTGAGTTGTTGACACTCAGTGGTATTTTTATTATTATTATTATTAAACTTAACGTCTGGGGGAGTGTCTTCTTTTGACACTAAGGTGATTAGCGTGGCGGTAGGTAAAGAACTAGCTGCTTTATTTACATTAAAAATATTTATTTTTTGGATTAAATTAACAACTTCTGTCAAAAATGGTAAAAACTTACAAACTAGTCGTTACAGTTGGTTAAGAAGGAGTTTTTTCTTTAAAGACAAGGTCTACAAGTTATTTAAATAATGTAATATCTTAAAATAGATATAACGTTGACAGTGCATAGAACTTAAAAATGCAGATGGAACTAGTATAAAGCGGATTTAAGGACAACTAGAGAGCGTGTTTGACCACAGCTTACGGTCCGCCGAAAAATGACATGTCAGATGTCACCAGATTATTTTTAATATTTTGTACTCGGGCAAACTGTGAAAGACCAATCAGGATGCGACATTATGGTACAGGCCACTTTCATGAGTAGTACATTTTTTAAAATCAGGTCAACCTGATTTGTGCATAGAGCAAGGGAATCAAAAGGCATCTCTGTTTATACTCTCATTATCCGAAAGATCCGGCACTTAATGATTTTCACTTGCAAAACACACATTTTTTCCAATATCGAATTTCGTTCAGGGGCTAGTGTGCAAGTACCTCCAAACTACTGGCGCTGGACTACAGTACAACTGTACAGTATATAAGGCTTGGAGGATTTTCATGATATTTACATTGTTGGAAAGGGTGCATCTCTATTCTTGAACATATTAATTTAGACAGAGGGTGGAGATATCCTCTAACTTAAGGATTGCCGAATTTTGGGCTCATCGAGGGCGATGCGGCAAGCCTATTATAATAGTTAAGTTATTAAAAATCCTTGGCATAAAATTTAACATTGGCCAGATTTTACCACCTTGGTTTAACACCCACACCCTGGTCCCTGACATGAGCACCTTCCCATTAACACATACTTGAATCTACCGAAACAAGTGCCCAGTATCAACTATACACCAAGTAGCTCATTATTTTATAATATAGAGGGAAATTTGTCAACACAAACAACTTGTGTTTTTAACTTTAAAACAACAAAAATACTGCGCATATTATAGAATGATGCACAACAGGTAAAAGCAACTCAGATCGAGCCTACGTACAGCAAAAACTTGTTTTATATATTTAAGTGTTTTTCATTACCTCGCAAAAAAATAAAAGATGCGACTGAGAGTATAAAATTTAAGACACCGCCCCTTGGGTGTTTATTGGAACCTCGGTGTAATAGAATATAATCAAGTTTATTTTTTTAAATGCCGGGGCGGAGGGGTATTTGTGACGTCTTTAAGGTGACCCCACCCAACTAACCCCGGCAAGTGACCAAATACGGGTATATGATCTTTCTCGACAAGTTACGGACTCCCACTCCAACGATCTGGAGGGTCAAACAAGGAGGATAAGAATGAAATACTTACGGCTGGTACGAGTAGTTTCTGGACTTCTTCAACGGCTCGTTGAAGTTTGACGGCCGCTCTGTTGGCAGTGTCCTCGACCGTGATGAGTACGTGTAGTTCATCGTTTAGATGTTCCCAGTTGGGTTTACCTCTGTTTTGTTCCTCCTTTAAACATTATTTCAAATATTACATTCAAATAATCATGTAAAAATAGCCCTATCTATTTTGTGTTTAAAATAAATCTACAACAAGCTGTATATACGCATTAAAAACGGTAAAAGTATGCTTTAGTAGTCGCGGTATTTTTCCCCATAGACCTTAACATTATTACACATGTTTTATCATAGT
>JAQGBM010001623.1:0-10348 GCA_034698405.1 Symphylella vulgaris | reverse complement strand
GGACTTTTCAGTTTTGGGGCTTTTTTTGGTAAAAAAATTAGGGTTATGTTGTCAAAATATCGATATATTGTATATTCGATATGAAAATTTTTCCAAAAATATCGATATTTCTCTATTTCAAATTATCGATAAACTTTGAAAACAGAAGTGTCCATGACTAAATAAAATGTGATCTGTGTAAAACGAGTATTTCCGGTCATCGGGGGCCTCCGATATATCAAAAATGAACACGTCATATAAACTTAGACGCCATATTTGGCATTAATACAAGAGAATATTATTATTATTATTACTGTTACACACCCTACAGTTTTTTTTTCTCTCTCCCTTTTATACATTAAGAATAGCAGAACACACGGGCGATTACATTATCCTGGTAGAGCTGTAGCAGTACCCATTAGGTAAATTGGTATAAAAAGACATTAATTGCATCGAATGAAATGATTAGACTAAGTGCATCTATTAAAGTCAATTTCAAACATGGCGTCACTCTTTGATAGCAGGAGAAAAAAAAATTTCCCATTTTGAAATTATGTATAAGAATAAGAGGAAAAAGAAAAGATTAAAAGTTGGGAAATGTCATTAAAATTTTATGACCCGTCTTTTTTTCAAGATATGAAAAGGAACTTTTTCTTTTTCCTTATTTTAAAATCATAATATTATCAGAAAATGGATCCAAAAAAATTATTATTCAGCAGCTACTATAATAAACGATGGCGCTTTGTTGATGATGGGTCTTTATTAGTAGCTACGATAGGTTTAATTAACGAATGGCCGATGACGTGGTAAAGTGGTTAAGTTGTTATTCCATATCGCCGGCTCCGATGGTCTCCGGTGGTTAAATACGTTGTTGTCTCGAACGATAAGTGGATAAAGTTATAGTTCTAAATATTTTGTATAAGTTGCTTAAAAAATATATATAGATAGGCCTATACGAGATTTATGTGCTTGAAACTGTTTTTCATTTGATGTTCATAGTCGCCATTTTTGCTTTGTTGGATAACGAGTAACGACACTGATCATGGGTTAACGGTTGGTCAACTCTGATTGCCTGATTTAATTGGCAGGGCTTCAAGTGCTTCCTAATTTTCCTAATTTTTTTTTTCCAATTCCTAATTTTCCTAAGTTTTACCTAAAAACTCCTAATTTTCCCTTATTTTTCTTCCAGCAATGAATATTCTTTGGACTTCTTTTTCTTATATTGGAAATATAATAAGTTATGCATTAATTTTACTGTTTTTAGATTAATACCTAAAACAAATTCACCTCCGGCCATTAGCCTACAACTTTCTGGTTTAGATTGTGTGGGGACTGTAGAACATTAAATATTTTATCCCAGGACGATGATAAAGGACTCCTGACAGTCGACGTATACCTTAATGTTAAAAACACGTCCCAAGTTTGGGGGAGATCGGAGCGCCGCCAGTGTGTTGGTACTCGCCATGGAAGTACAAACAAGCTTCCTCTCTGGCTCCTTGGTCAGCGCGCGTAGTTTGAATTGCTGTACATATTGCCTAATCAAACCTATAATATTGCTTATTTGCTTAGGGTTAGATCACAAATTACATTAGGACTATTAAGTTAGGTTAGGTTGGGTTAGGTTAGGTTAGATTGTATCTCATCTCATGGATAAAATTTAATGCCTGTAACTGTACAGGACTGTTCTTGTACCTTTATCATCGCCCTAGATTTATCATAGGTTATTACTATACCCCATATTATACATTAACTAAAATGGTAGATAAGTTAGTCCAGAAAAGTAGTACAGTATTTGGGTCACCCTAGGATTTTTGGTGCTTGCCTTAGCCTGTCACGCGTGTTATAATAATAATTATCAAAATGTAAAACTAATGCATTTATTAGAACACCTTTCATTTATTGCTCCTGACAGCAACAGCAGCAGCAGCTCACGACGTGAACCATTCTCTCCCCTGTGTTGTTATTAATCCAGTTAAAATTAATCCTTCTCCTTTTCGCTGGAAAAATATAATTCGAAAAGAGAGCTATGTAGGCCCGTGTGTGTGCATTTTCTAATGAAATAACGCGCGATATATTATAATAATAATATGTATATGAAGGATTAATTGTTGAAAATGATGAATTTGGTGTGCAAATAACTCGGAATGCATAATTGGTTTTCGCTTTTCTCTCCTACGCACATCTCATCTAACGCTAAATTATACGCGAAGCCCCCCAGATGAGGAGAGGAATATAATAAGAGAAAGAGGAAGTTTGGCCAAAAGTAATTAGAAGCTAGAAAGTAATCAGGCGACCGAGTCACGTGACAGACTTAATAAGGTGTACACAGGGTGTCTCATAAAACTCGTGTGTAAAAATAATTCTTTTCTATATCACTGCACCGTGTAAACACTGCATTTTCATGATCACTTCTTACGAACATTTGCCTGTTACTGTTTAACTCTCTTATAATTACTTACTACCGGTATACTTTTTAATAACACTTCAAGTGTTTCAGGAAGTGTTCCTAAAAGTGATGATGATTATGATGATGCGTTTTATTTACTGAGTCTTTTAGTCCTTCAGGATTCTATAACTCGAGGGGAATGGGCCTAATGAAATGGTCGTGGAACAGACCACCCATCCGACACATCCACACACCCGACGGAGCTTGACTTTAATCAACAATGATGTGGAGACCAAACCCCAATGCCACTCCGCCGGTACTAAATTCCATAGTAACTTTTCAGCTAACCCCAGAACCCCCGAGCCAAATATCTCTACAGTGCCGCCCTCTACACGCATAAACTGGAAGCTATAGTAAAAAAGAAATACACAAGACCCAGCATAAAAATACTGGATATAAGATAATATACTGTACAATAATACAATATAAAACCTACTTTTGCGAGCTTCTGATAAAAACGGACGCATCTCTAATTCAGGAAGAATAAGAAGAAGAACCATATAATAATATTGCAGTGTAGTATTATCCGGAAAATCAAATCAAAAACTCGGTATACGTATATATCCAAATGAAAATAAAGACGGGGAAAAGCATTTTTCTTCCAAATCTACCGTGAAATTGCTTTTATGCAGGTGCTATTCAACCCCGTTCAATTTTCGTATATATAGCAGCACACAGGCTTCATATCCACTGGAACGTATGGAAGTAGCTATGAGTCCCTTATATCTGTGTGTAGCCTATAAAAAAATAACGGCATTCCTATTCGTTTTATTCTTATTGTTTTTTTTTTTTCGTTTTTATTGTGACCAGCAGAAGCTTTCATATTATAAACCAGATTGGAAGTCGCAGAATATTGTTATAATAATAAATTTTATATACCGTATTATGTATATTATATTATACCGTATTATAAGTTACGAGTTAGTATATTGTAGGGTGATGGAGGATAGGGTAAAGTTGGGTTAAAAAGGACGATGCTATAATAATAATAATGGGAATGTGTCTGCTTCACAAAGGACTAAACGTCCGCCGCTCGCCAGCTCGTCGATTTATAACATCGAAAAGGGTTTTAATATCAAAAAGCCCTTTTAAGGACTACAAACTCCCATAAGCCTATATGGGATGGGTCTTAGTGATAAAATAAAAGGGTTTTTATTTTAACTGGCAGTCCATAATGGGGGCGCCCTGAAAATACACTTTTTTCAGTAATGATAGCTTTCATCTTATATAGGATAAAATTGGGTTTAAGAGGGATTCTCAACGTTTGACTTTTTTCTGAAATTTTTCGCCTCCGGCGGTCCCACATTACCAAAATTACTAAATTTCACAAAATTTAATTTAAAAAAATGTCAAAAATTTTCGCCTCCAGCGGTGCACTCTCTCTCAATTTTTGGGAACCCCCCCCCCTCAGCAGCACACCTTAAAACCGCGCCTGCTTCCAGTGTATAGCCTCAAGAGTGTATACAGATACTCTTGAAATAAACTCCTTAGGCCCTATAAAAGTTGCGGACTTGAACCTAAGTTATATACGGAAGACCACGGTGCACATTGTAAGCTGAACTATCACATGTGCTCTGCATTCATAATATATGGGCATAACTTACTACCACGTCATTCCGTTTCAGTGGCTCCCTTTCCCTAGAGATCGAGAAACTCAGTGCTGTGACCTTATACGTACGTAACATAATATGAGTTTTGTAACTATATTTTAAGACCATCCCAGGTCTTAATTAAAGTCCTTAGGCAAAACCTGTTATAGCACAAAGTTATAGACCTCACCCATTCTTACAAGGGCTGAGAGGTTACCTTACTCTTATTCTTTTTACGTACATTTATACTCATTAGTCATTAGACGTAATTTCTTTGCATAAGTTTACAGTATATAGATACAACTTAAATTAAACAAAAGAGCAACGTAAACATCGCTTTTAATGATTTTTAGGTTTAATTATAATTATTTTCTATATCCGTTATAAGACGTGTTATAATTAATCTATGAAACGCATTTTAAATATAATTGTTACATTTCGGTGTGTGTTTACATTTTGGACTTTCTCTCTCTCTCTCGTAGAAGAGCTCTAGCAAGCACTAATCCCGGCCTCTTCTAATGAGCAAATATTAATTAACGTTTTGTTAATATACACATAATATTTTTTTTATTTACATAAAAGATAATTTCACTTCGTTAGCGAAAGCGTCATTAGAGAATGTTTTTTACTCTCTTCTTCTATATTCTTATGCAAGATTATGAATGACGTAAGCAATATGGCGAAATACAGTTGAAATTAATAATTATTTGTAGGCTATCTGTCCCTATAGTTAGTAGGAATGAAAACTGTTTAGTTACGTAAATCCTTGAATTTTTGAAACTATAGGTACACGTCTACCGTATATCTTCTTATTGCGCATGCGATAATCTCAACCCCAGTAGTTCGTCACGTGACCAAACGTTTTAACTGCAATATGGCGTTTAAAAGCTTCCGTTTAATATGTGTATACTTTGTGTAAGTTTAGTCCTGTGCAAAGAATCTACTGCAATCGGCTGATAGGACCATAGTAGGAGACTACGATAGGACTTACCACGGACTAACTAAACGTTTGGTTGTTCCACTGGACATCAAACTCAAGAGTTGCGTGTAGAATTTAAAAAAAATTTGCACTGGTGGTGATGTAATTTTTATACACGATATCTTTTGAGAAGTGCTCCGTCACAAACTGCCGCCATTGTTACAGTGAAACCATAGAGCATACTCACTCTAGTAGACCATCTCTGAGTGATCAGTGAAAGTGAAACAAAGCAGGTGCTGCCGCAGAGAGATATAAATAGACTGATAACCTAGCAGTTATTCACCGATGTAATGGCGCATGCTGACGTCAGATATATCGTTTATATGGCTAATCTTATACGAGCCATTCATCTCCTAGAAAAATACTAAACAGCATTATTATACGGAGATGCATGGCTCACGCGATTACCCATGCATACCAAAATTGCATTACTATGAGTGCAAAAAAGTTAACTTTTGACTTGTAGAACCTAGTAAAACGAGGTCCTAGTTTCTAAAATATTATTTTGGTATAACCTACTTCCTTTTTTATAAAATTGTGATTTACCGAAAATGTACACATTGGACGTCCAGCCTATTGATTGGATTGGCTTTTTTTTTTATTAAAAATCCCAATCCACTGACTTCAATCATGAAATGAATAGAGTTCAATATTACTTCGTATATATGAGTACTAGTTCTATAATATGTTCGCCATATTGGAAAATTGTGCGTGGTCCACTGCTACTGTCCCATTGTCAAAAAAATAGGTGCACGTGACTTGACGCTGATTGAACTGGCGCGTGAGCATTGCTCCCATGAGCCATAAAGAACTGAAGATGTCTCGAGCAGCAATTAACTTTTTGTTCTCTTTAATATTATGACGTATAGGCTAGTTTTTAAATTGGGTAACCGTAAAAATCACTCGAATTTAAAACTACAGTGTTCGACTATTCGTATTATAAACGAGAGAGACCGAGAGGGGTCAGGAATGTCAGGTCATTTGTCATCAAGCAAAGGTTAATCCATTTCAGAACAAGAGATCAGTGCAATAAATGTCAATCCCAAGGAATCAGAGGAATCCGTTATGTTCTTATCTCCAAAAAAGGTTGTGGCGTGTCTTATTTGCCAGCAAAATAACCAAAAGACAGAGACACAAGCGTCTCATTCTTCAAAATCGTACAATCTTTCTCAATATAAATCAAATGGCGCTCTAACTTATCTCTCTCCCATAACGGGATATAATAAGATAGAGCGCTGCAGCTCTGTACCTACATAAAAACGCATAAATCATACAAAAAAAGTTCTTTATCCTTTCTTTTTGTTTGATAAATGAAGTTCCGCGAGCCGGTGGCTTAACGATTCGGGCACTTAAGTTATCTGCATTGGGCTGCTGTTATACTTCTGTTCTTCGATAAATATAACCTTGGTTGTTATGAGGCATGCTGCAACTACGTAACATAATTATCATGCCCCCGGTTATTTTGGGAAATAATATCACTATTACTTCAAATTATTTTAAAAATCCTTGTTTATTTGCCTAAAATTTCGTGGAAAATACTGTTATAAGGTCCAAGAAATGCTAAAACTGAATGTGATTGAACCCTCTACTTCCCCTTGGAGTGCCCCAGTGGTCCTAGTCAAGAAGAGGGATGGGGATATTAGGTTTTGTACGGACTTTCGCGCCCTCAACCGAGTAACAAAGAAGGACGTATATCCCCTCCCTCGGATTGATGACGCCCTGGACCACTTGGGGGGGGGGTAGCGTCCGGATACTGGCAGGTGAAGTTGGCGGAGGAGGACAGGGAAATTAATAATATTATTTAAAACAGCTAGTCTAGAAAAATATGTTTTTGAGGTTATAGGCGTATATTAGGCAGCCTATAAACTTAATCGAACTAACTTATCGGGAAGTACTTTAAAACTGATGTTGTAAATGCTGTTTTATAGTCTAACTTAACTTACAGTCTACACTCTATACCGCACTCTGCAATCTATACAGTATAGCCTAAGTGACATTTATTCACCAAACCTATACCATATTGCCAGAAAATAAGTTACTTTTAAGAAAAAATAATAAAAATAAAAACTATTTTGAAGGCCAGAAAAATGAGTTCTTCTCAGAGTTTTTACTCTAAAAGCTTTGGCCTGTAAATTGGATTGGCCACAGTAGCAATATTGTAAAGTAGCAGTATAAGGAAATTGATATGAAGATTGCAATGTGTTCTGCGAGTGAAGTATTTTTACTCTAACACACTATATGCATGCAAAAGAAAACTCTTATTTCTTTTGATGGAATTGGGACAGCATCGAGGGGGTGTTTTTATTGCATTTCTCATACACTGTAGCACTTTCGGACAGATGATTCGTGAATTACGAGCTAACTTAGTTCGACATGAGACATACAGCACATACACAGTAACTGTGTTGTAAAGTAATGAGTTTGACCCCGCGCATCAATCCATCAAGTTAAAGTCGAGGTCTGCCCGCAATTTGGGTTTTTCATGTTTTTGAGTCGATAGTTAGGTATGAGTTAACTTAATTGCTAAAGTCGGTGTCTAGTTAAAAATGAAGCAAAAATCGCGGAAAATTATGTAATTTCTTGGATTTTGCATACGTTCTCGTGAAATTTGGCGGATTATTTGAATTCAGAAATACCCGAGCATCCAAAAATTACATACTTTTCCCGCGATTTTTGCTTCATTTTAACTTGACACCGACTTTATAGACAAATCTCTTCCGAGTTCGAGTTAATTTGCTGGGCAGACATCTTCCGAGTTCCAGTTTTCATTGGATTTTTCATGAAAAATGAACACGGCTGTGAAGAATAATGGCTCATAGAAGATAGAACTGGAAAGGAACCAGGGCTCGGATTGTATAGTGGGAGCGGGTTCCCACAGCCCCTTGGTAATCATCAAGTTATATGCCCTTTTCTGGCATTTCAGTTTAAAGGGTTCCTCTCCCGTCCCTTTTTACTACAATCCGATCCCTGAAAGGAACCGAAGTATCGGGGGGGGGGGGGGGATTGGAACCAGAATTGAAATTTTACGTAGAATATAATTCTTATAAGTTATTTGTTCACCGTATTTGAAATCTGGATATTTGGAAGTTGGAACGTAAATCGAAAATTTTATTTTTGGTATAGAAAACCGGAAATCGAACGACTAGAACCCAAATTTTTGGAACCGTAACATAATTTTGCAACGGTATTATTTTCTAACCCTGATAAAAGTTGACGGATTATTTACAAGTAAAGTATATCGTCCCCATCATTTTTAAACTTTTGAACACCCTGTATGAATTATGTTAAAGATATGACGTTAATCCCTAATCAAGAAAATAAATGAGAAGCACTATTTAATTATTATTACAAGGAATAATAATTAATCGATTTTAATAATATTACAAATCGATACTTATGTAACATCGATATTACAGGTTCTTTAAAAAAAACTGCGAAGGATGACGCGTGAAACTGGATATTTCCACTGGGTGCCGAAGCCATTTTACAGTCTTCTGAAGCAAAAATGTATCAATTTTTGTCCCTTTCCCCATTATGATTACATAGTTGTATTACGGAAAGAAAACTCAATTTCCCCCCTTATATAGGCTATAATACGTCACATCATGCAGGCTACTGATGTATTATGTATGTATTTTATAATAATAAAACCTCGACCATGCAATCTTCGTATTTTAATTCGGGAAAATATAGCCTACTGATGTTTTATCTCGATAAAAATAAAGTTTCTGGCAGGCGCGGTTTTAAGGTCCGCTTGTCCGCAGAAACAAGTTAAACGGTGAAAATCTTAACAAAATTTGAGTAATTTTGGTGAATTTTAAGCATTTTTGTCTCTCTTTCGAGGTCCGCTGGGGGGAAAAACCGCGCCTGGTTTCTGGAGGACGCATCCAAGTTCGAATTTGAATTAGAATAATAATTATTAATTAGCCTATTCATTTTTGAAAAGGACCGGAATAAATTATTTTGCTTTTACCATGAATCTATTAACATCTCTGATGAATTTGCAACTTTGAAATAGCTACAACCCATCTATATAATAAACTTAGTTCAAAAAGACTTGATTAACTTTAAAAGAATCTTTGCATTTACACGTATTATTACGAAAATGTGATAATTTTATCCACCACACCCCATCTTGCACCCCCGCCGCAAACAATGTGTAATTTCGTTGTATTTGTACCTCGTTTACGAGTATAAGTACAAAAATATTCATAATACTATACACTGAATAAACAATCTGGAAATCGTAAAGTTATCGGTTTAAAAAAATCACGTTTTAACATTAAAAAAACTGTTACTCTTTAATCTCCCTTATTTTGATGCTGGTTCATAGTTCGGAAAGGAAGTTCAAACCGTGCTGCTGGAAACTGGCTGCACTTTGAGCCTAAAATGTTAATCTTTTTGCGAAGTAAAAGGAAATGTTTAATTGTATGCTAATAGCTTTTTGCCTCCTCATCTCTGTACACACTCACGCCACGACGGGGGGAAATCGTTATTATAAGAGCGAGCGAAGGAAGACGAAAAATGCTCTTAAAAATTAACACAACCAGCTGATGTTTAACATGCAACACTCGAATATGTATAAAAATGTTTTACTTTTCCTAATTAAACTCTCCTGACCTCTATAAGAAGGCGAAATAACAAAATAGATCGGAAGACAGAATTAAACCTTCCTTTTTTTAAATCTTAATCATGCAATCAGCAGGGGTGAGTCAGTGGTTTGACGGTTGCAATTTTGTCTCTCAGAACTCAGAAAGTTAATGTTTTGTAGGGATCGAATCCCGTCGAGGCTGGTAAATATACTGTATGTAATTTCAACTCTGAAAAATAAGTGTGGGAATAAGTTCTCATGTTGACTTAAAAGTCAAGCTCCGGTGTGGTGAGCGATTGGATGGGTGACCGCTCTTCCACGACCCAACTTTTTCATTCCGGCTCGCTCCAGCTTTTACCTATACAGTGGAATCTCGATTATCCGGACCCCCGGTTATCCGGAACACTCGGTTATCCGGATAGGGGGTTAGTCAAATTTTCACCCAAATTCAGTCCAAACCTGCATCCAGTTGGCTGAGGAGAATGGACGCTGAGAATGGATGTACGAGTAATCTTCCAGAAATCATGCTTTTAAAGAAAATGCAAGAAAAAAGCTCTAAGCTTCACGTCTCTTGTTCAGTACAGAAAAAATAACGGGAGTACTGTTAGGAAATACTGTACTAATGTCCTGTGTTTTTAATGTAAACTTCGATTAACCGGATTTTTCGATTATCCGGATGGCCCTGACATTATACAGGGTGTGTCAGCGAAAGCTGACACATTTCAATATTTTTTTAAAAGAAAACGGTACAACATTTCAAGTTC
>JAQGBM010001622.1:0-10349 GCA_034698405.1 Symphylella vulgaris | reverse complement strand
ACTTGTGGAATTGGAAACACTTATTAGATTTGAGTTTTTCCCATTAAACTCAGCGTTTTTGTGAATGTTTCTATCTGAAATTTTCGTCTCTTCCAAGTGGCTATCATCGTTTGTTGCATCTTCTGAAAAATCTTGATTCAGAATTTCCGTAGCCGAATTTGTTTCTACTTGATTGGCAAAGGCAGAATCTTTTTCCGAACTTGAATTGTCGTTTATTTGCTCGTCTGAAAGTTCTTGATTTGTAGGGGAGCTCGGTGCAGAATTTTGGCTTTGAACTGATTCCAAATCTACGAGTAGTATACTGTCCTTTACCGCGCTTGACTCATCGTTTATTGACTCTTTTGAAAAATCTTGATTAAGCTGTTTGAATGCTACTTGATTGACCAAGACAGAATCTTCTTCAAAGCTTGAATTGACGTCTATTACCTCTACTGAAAGTTCTTGATTCGTAGGCGGATTTGGTACATCCATAGAATTTTGGCTTAGCTGGTCTATGAAAAGATCCATATCAAGAGCAAGTCTGCTGTCTCCTTTCGCGCTTGAATCTTTTTGATTCAGCGCCGAGTTTGATTGTACTGGTTCTGCCAAGACAGTAATGAAAGAATTTGGGTGAACTCGGTCTTTATCCAGCACTGCAGTAGGAAGATTCAACTCCATCGTACCATTATCTTCGATTGAATCATGGGTCTCGGTTATATTATTTAAAGTCGTTTCAGGCAACATTTCGTCTCCTTGGAAATCAGTTGGTTCCTGTTTTACTCTTGCTTTGGAACTTGCATATTTTCTCGGATCGTTGTGGGCTAATTTATGTTTTTCCTGGTGCCTGATCAATGAAACGGGAAATTCAAATTTCTTTCCACATATAAGGCAAACCAAAAATTGTCCTAACAACTCTGGAGTATCTACTTGTTCTGGGGAGTTAGCACTAACTTTGGATTCTGTTGTTATTGCCTTATTAACTCCGGTTGAAGATGAACAACCTTCTCCCCCGCATTTCTCTAAGTGTTTCTTCAAATAAAACTTGAACTTGAAGCTTTTTTGGCATCTGTAACATGTTGGTTTATTGGCAACAGATTTTCCTTCATTGTCGTAAATGTCGTGCCTTCTAAGATGCTCGTTTAGTTTATCAACGTGTCTAAATTTATCTGCATCGCAGATTTTGCATATCAGGTGTTCGTTTTTTCCAGTTGAACTATATAAAAAGGAAACGAGGATTGTAAGTTGCGTTTAATTACATTTAAAAGTTAGGTTACTACCCCAAAGCAGTGTTGGAATCATTCCGGGAAATTCCATTCCTTAATATTTTCTTCCATTCCCATTCCATTTTTTACCCTCCATTCCTCTAATCCCATTCCTTTAATATTTAAAATGTTAATTCAGTCTGTGACTGAACTATATAGTCCATATTATACGAGTATAATCTAATAATATCAGGAGAATATCAAGGAGTGCGTTACTGCAGAAAGCGATACCGATATTCAAGAGCTTTCCTAATTCACCGCTATGCGGGATTTCTTGGCGCTGTGAGCGCATTAACATGCTTGTGCTATATTTTAACATAGAACGCCCTCGGACGGAATGAAAGAGAGTTATACTTGAATATCGGCATCATCGCACTACAGAGGCGATGACGTTCGAGGGGTCTCTCAGTGAAGGAGAATCTCGTACGCTCCTATAAAAGAATCCCGAAGAATCCCCTCTGAATCCCAAGAAATCCACCCAAATCCAAAGAAATCCCGCTAAAATCCCGAAATCCCAGAGAATCCTTGTGAATCCCGAAGGATCCCACCTAAATCTTTAAGGAAAATCTGGAATCCCAAGGAAATCCTCCAGCCAAATAGCAATTTTTTGTCAAAAATCCGAGGAAAAATCCCGTGAATCCAACCCGAATCCGTCTAATCCCCGCCGAATCCGTGAATCCCTATAATCTCACAGGATTCTATTGGGATCCCTTTATCCTTTTATCCTTTAATCCCGTTATCCTTTTATCCCTTTATCCTTTAATCCCGTAGGATCCCTATAATCTCGTAGGATCCGGTGGGATCCCTTAATCTCGTACGAATTTTTTCCTATTATATTGAGAGACCCTTCGGGCGATGGACAGTAACGCACTCCTTTATATACTCCTGGTATTACTTACATACGTATCATACGACATTATAATAACATAGTAACGGTAGTAATAGGAAGTAATAACACGCGTCACAGAAATATAATGCATAATTTTCCGCATAAACTCGAATAATAAGGAACTAGAGCTCGCGATAGGAAATACTATACGTCTCTCGCTTCGCAGCTGTGCTCGCGAGCTCTTCCAAAAGTAATATATCACCCGCCAACGTCCGAAACATATAAGGAAATTATAAAGATCACTGCATAGTAACGTACTGTTAATGAAAAGGAATATTTTAATTGTACTATTCCGCGCAAATGGAGCGAAAGAGCATCATGAAGCGAAAACCATGCAGAATTTTGCATTCAGCTGCGAAGATAAATCTCCCATTTATATGATGTGATATGTTGTCGGACAAAAGCGGGCGTTTGTCACATAAGTTTTGTCAGAAATTTAATTTTATAAAAGACCGAATTTATAATTAAATTTTTTTCATAACTTATTACAAAAAAAGCAATTAAATTAATACCTCTTTATATATATATAAAAAAAAAGCTGGAGCATGGTGTTCGGCTATAAGGCTATATAGCGCCGTATATAGGGTTCAGAAATATAAGACGCAATCCGTCTTAATTTCAGACGTTTAAAATTTAGAGTGTGTAGGATAGCCCGGGTTCGATTCCCAGTACATCCCATTATGTTGGTTCACATCAAAGTTGGCCGGAGTGGATGTTTCGGGGTGTAGTCAGTAGGCCGAATGTGCAGTAGGCCGAAAATGGGAGAAATGCAATTCCCGGCAGAATTAAGGCCGAAAGGATAGTAGGCCGAAAATTAATTGGTAGAGGGGATATCACCCCGTCATTAGGCCGAAACGACAGTAGGCCGACAAAATACGCGACTGAAAGAAATCCCGGCCCTATAATCATAATCCTATTTGAATTTTTTCGGCCTACTGACGTTTCGGCCTACTGCCTTTTCGGCCAACTGTCGTTTCGGCGAACTGCCTTTTCGGCCTGGTGACGGTTCGGCCTACTGTCGTTTCGGCCAACTGTCTTTTTGAGTTTTCGGCCTATTGGTGGTTCGGCCTACTGTCAATTCGGCCTAATGACTACACCCCCTTAATTCCAGTATTAGTACATATAATATCCATACGTATAAATATAGACACATCCTAAAATTTCAGACAATATTCGGAGGGTATTAAACACCTCAGGTCCTTCCCTTATCAATCCACAGTTAATGGAAATTTATACGGGTTACATAAAGCATATAGCCTATATAATTATACTTTAAATAAAAAATAATAAACCATATTTACATAATTATGCTTTTGATACAATATCGCTTGATAATTAAACCTTAATTCTAATAGACGACGCCATCACTTTTGTTGTTAAACTTAAACTTAAAGTGTGTTGTATAATTAGGCTTGATTAAAAACTTTCCATCTTACACAAGATGCTGTTGTTCCTTTTTGCTCCTTATAGCCTCAGGAAATCGCTTTGTTCTTATACTTTCGAAAAGCACTTAGGACCAATCAATAATGCACTGTCGTACTTTCTTATTGTCTATAACATTAGGCTACATTATTTTGGTAAGTTATGTACGAGTACGTACGTATAAAGTTCAATAGGAGCGGAAGGGAAATTCTTCTTCTTTTGTCTTTTGTCCCATTATTGTTATAAGGAAAGCTTTGTATTCAACGAAATACAGGGTGCTTCCATTAACTCTGTAGTTATACTGTATAAAAGAGGTACGGTACCAAACATGGACTTCCGGAGATGGAGGCAGTTCACAGTTGTCCCATGCACCTCCCCCGGATTTTAGAAAAATTCCTTTTTTTAAGAACAGTTTGTTGGGGACGAGTTTCTGATGGGGCCGGCGCCGTTGGTCTAGAGGTAACGTGCCCGCCTTCAGACCCTAAGGTTGCGGGTTCAAACCCGAGCCGGTAGAAATTTTAGGATGATAAAATTTCTTGGTGGCAGCTCCTTCGGATGAGAGTTTAAACCGAGGTCCAGTGTAGATCCCCTTTGCACTCTGCACTGTTTAAAGAACCCTCATACAGGTCTGTAGGTCCTGTCCCTGAGGAAAAATTGGCCCAGGTAGGTGGTGAAGGCTAATCCCCTGGCGTCGGTGTTCAGCCTTAGTAGCAGATTTAGGCCGACGTTAAATAAACACATAAATAAATAAACAGTCCTACGGAGTACACAATAAATTTTATACGGTTACAATCATATCGCTATCATGTACAGTATATTAGGACTACGACAAGTCTACTTAAATTTTTCGGGACCATTTATAGGAAACAATTAATCGATACTCTTAATTACCATCAAATTATCTCCCGACATCATCGATTCATAATAGGCTATAGGACATCAGGTACTATACAAACTCATTACAAGTTTTCGATTTGGTTGGGGGTTATGGGGAGGGAGGATGGAGAGAAAGGGACCATAATAACAACAGTATACTATACGTGTTTACGTATCCAACATATAGAACGAAGTATTCCCTCAGGGGAATGTCACGGTCAACGGCGTTCCAATATTATACGTGTATACATCACTCCCCGTGCACAAGCATAGCCGCGGACTCTGAGAGCAAGACTCCCAAACGTGGATTTCCGATATAACATAGGCCCTAACGAAGTAGCGCCTATGATGCGTTCGTTCCTTATAGTAATAAGGGAGCTCAAACGAGAGATGTACAACAAAAGAGCTAGAAGACCCCACGTAATAAATAATAATGAACATTTGTCTTCTTTCTCTCTCTCTCGCTCTCTGATTCGGATTCGTGAGATAAATTATATGCGGGACTATATTTCGGAAAAGTTTATGCGCTACAGGGTGTCACTGATGAAATATAGGCTATCTATATTTTTCTCTTAATATTAATAACTTATATCTGTAACGGGCCGTAATTGGCCGTAACATGTAAGGGGTTGGTAGATTCTGTTTTTCATAATGGATATATAGCGATAGCCATTGTCCAATTTACGTTTAACTAAACAGGAGAATTCGAAACAGTTACTCGTACATATTTTATTATAGATTCGGTTCTTATACTAAGACACAGTAGAAAATTCTGTAAATTTACAGGAAATGATGTAAAAAAACTTCAGTAGGTCGACTGTCTTTCTGATCTACTGACTACGTCTAGGTATTGAGTCAGTAGACCGAAGGACAGTTGGTCAAAACTTCAGTTTACCTACTGTCTTTCTGGTCTACTGACTACGTTCCAGGTATTGACGCAGGTATTGAGTCAGTAGACCGATGGACAGTCGGAAAACTTCAGTTGGCCTACTGTCTTTCTCATCTATTGACTACGTCCAGTATTGACGCAGGTATTGAGTCAGTAGACCGATCTACTCTGATCTACTGATTACGTCCAGGTATTGAGTCAGTAGACCGAAGGACAGTCGGTCATAACTTCAGTTGGCCTACTGTCTTTCTGGTCTACTAACTATATACGTCCAGGTATTGAGCCAGTAGACCGATGGACATGGACAGTCGGTCAAAACTTCAGTTGGCTGACTGTGTTTCTGATCTACTGACTACGTCCAGTATTGACGCAGGTATTGAGTCAGTAGACCGATGGACAGTCGGCCATTACTTCAGTTGGCCTACTGTCTTTCTGGTCTACTGACTACGTCCAGGTATTGAGTCAGTAGACCGAAGGACAAAACTTCATTTGGCCGACTGTCTTTCTGATCTACTGACTACGTCCATCCAGGTATTGAGTCAGTAGGTAGACCGAAGGACAGTCGGTCATAACTTCAGTTGGCCGATGCTGTCTTTCTGGTCTACTGACTATACGTCCAGGTATTGAGTCAGTAGACCGAAGGACAGTCGGTCAAAACTTCAGTTGGCCTACTGTCTTTCTGGTCTACTGACTACGTCCAGGAATTGAGTCAGTAGACTGTAGGACAATCGGCGCCATTCAGTTGGCCTACTGACTACAGTATATACGTCCAGCAGGTATTGAGTCTGAAGACCGAAAAGGAGAGTCGGCCATAACTTCGGAATAGGCCGAAAAAAGGCAGACCGAAAATCAAGATCAGTATAGAGCATTATCGTGATAAAGCTCTCGCGTGCATCTAGCCTTAAAAGCTGATCACACGAGCGCTTTCCCAGCAGTTTCTGACGCTGCGGCATGAAATCGCGTGGTTTTATTGGCCGAAAAAGCACGTGCAATTTTTTTGTCCAATATAACCATGCGATTTCATGCCGCAGCGTCAAAAACCGCTTAGAAAAAAAGCTCGTGTGATCAGCTTTTTATACGAGTATTTATATGACTACACGACCATCTTTTACTAGCATAAATATTTACACTTTAGTCATTCGAAATTACGAATATATATCAAACTTTATCCCTTTTCTCAAAACTTTTGTTCCAGTTTTTCTTTTGTTTCCATCTAACTCGATTTCAATTTTATTTTTTTCCTTCCTTCCCTATTGTTGTATAAAAACAAGGGTTTTATATGTGAGATGGGGAATAAACATTATTTTTCGAATGCATACGAAATGTAGCCCGGTAAAACCCCAAGGGGAATCGGGAAACACAAAGCAACTACATATGGCCGAGCGGTCCATCGAAAAAAAGAAAAGTATTACATTACAACTATACAGAATTTTTGTATCCATTTTTGTGTGATAGGAAAAATAACTTTTGCTTTAGTAAATAAGTTATAAATTTATACCATTATTTTTGTTGTTCGAATTTCCATTTTCGGAATTGAAAATGTTTTTTCCCCCCTATATTTAATACCCTAACTCCGTGTTCCGCATTTCGATTCTAACCACATAAGACTGATGCCTGAAGCCAATAGTAAAAGGATAGATTTTTGAAATTATTTTGAAGTTGAAGCTCGAGCCGGAAACGGGATCGTTTTGGTCAAAATTAATCAAGTCAACCCCACTTCGAACTAAACTATATACGGTCGAGGTACGAACCGATATTTCCTATTATACATTAACGAAATTGGAATAATCGAATTGGATTGTTATTATTTTGAGGGCTTGTTTATTGGTATGATTTATAAATGCCGCGATGAGCGACAACGCAGGCTCGGTTTTAAGGTCTGCTGCTGGGGGGGGGGCGGTTTTCCCAAAAATTGAGAGAGAGTACAGGGGTCTGGGGCGGCAACTCCCAATAACCGCCGGAGGCGAAATTTTTGAAGGTTTTTTTGTGTGAAAATTTGGTGAAATTGAGTAATTTTGGTAAATTGGGACCGCCGGAGGCAAAAAAATTCAGAAACAAGTCAAACGTTGAAAATCTTTACATTTGAGTAATTTGGTGAATTTTAAGCATTTTTGCCTCTCTTTCGAGGCGCGCTGGGGGGGGGGGTACGAGTTGTAAGGATACGAATTTTTGGGACGAGTGGTCCGCAAATCGTAGCCTCCAAGTCTCCCCCACTAATATTTCTGACTTTATGAAGAGTCTGTTAAGTTTAGTACAAAATTGAACCAAAAAACTACGCGAAGTCTGGAAATCTAAGTATAAATTTTCCTATATAAAATTAGGTCCACCTCAACCCGAATGTGAACCATCTCACTAAAGATCTGCTCTGCAGTTTACTGTGTACTAAATAGGCTATTGTGTTGTCCAATATACACTCCACAGAATCAAGGGTAAAAATAAACAAAGGATTGTTTTATTAGGTTATACAACTTATTTACATACTCGTACGGTACATAATATTTCAAATACAGAATTCAGGCTAAACACATAATAACCATTCGTTCGTTCTCTTTATCAAATACGAACTCTACAGCGTTTGCTGGGTGAATTATTTCACCTTATGAACATCACGCTGGCTTTGCTGGGGGATACATAGAAACAGGGAAGGCCGGGGGTGGGTGGCGAGGTTTATTTCGTGATACCTATATATACAGTTCCATGCACTTTACTAAATTAGAACCTTAAAAATCTCGGCATGCTATGGGTGGAGCCACACAGCACCGGTTTATATGAAACAAGGTATCACAGCAAGCAGTGAAAGCTGCATGTGCGAGAAAAGCTAGAAAGGTAATAAACTATATGGATGTACGCACCTGTGTACGTACGTTATTATATACGTTATATACCGTATAGGCTTATAATAAAGGGAAATAGGGTATGATTTCCAGTTATATGTTTGCAGTATTCTTTTAAATTACGGTAATAAAGAAACTATAACTTTGTGGTGTTCAGTATAACTTATTACTGCGGGCTTTGTATCATTTTTAATAATAATAAGATTGCATGGGGTTATGTTATGTGTATTATATTATAGTTTATATATAATATTACTTATAATGATATTTATATTCGCTATTCGCAGAAGTGTCAATTTGGGAGCCAAATAATGGCACTAGAAAGAGGAATCTTGACTAGGCCTAACGAAAAGTATTGTTATAGGCTATGAGGTACCTTTTATTATTTATGATAAAACTAGGAGTTGCTGGAATCTGGAAATGAAAAAGCTTCAATTGTGCCACCCCATCATTTGTGCGTATATTATAGATTTTTACTTATAGCGTATAGGCCCCTAATCCTAATTTTAGAAAAGGACATAATTTACTAACTTATAGGTAATGACTAATGACCTAAAAGACTATCACCCGATTTATTTTTATTTTTATATCCAGCCTACAACTCGTATAGGCTGGCTAGTGGCTATACCCCACACGAAACGTCTGACCCATAGGACCGAAGTTTGGTGAAAATCTATACTTACTTTGTGGCATGTAAACAAGTTTTTTTCATCGATTACACTAGGCCCCCTAATCACTGAATGGTATGGGATCGGATGTTAATATATTTCAGCATTATTTTCTAACTTACTGCGAATCATTGAATGTTTTCCTAAAATCTTGACGGTATAGTCACTATACTGTATAAACAGTGCGATTCAAGCCAATTTCCAATTACGGTACCATTATTGAAAATAATGCCTCTCAAATTTGAAATAATTGAACTTTCATATTATTAACGATATCATTCTCTCTTAAATTATAACATCATTCATACTAACTTATTATCTAAAATCTAAATCATTAAGCATCATTACGACATAATTAAGTTTATTTTCATTCAATATCCTTAGTCTTATAACATTATACCGTATAGACGAGAAACGAAGAATACAGACAATTTCCCCCGTATAAAAGTTATTAACATATCACAAGAACATATCACAAGAACAGATATCTTCGAAATTACTTTAAACTTATATCATTATGAATGATACTATTAAAGTTATTATAACAAAACTTTCATCTTTATACGAACAAAAAATCCTAAATTAAACAGAATTTTTTTTGATAATAAAGAAGTTTAAAAAAAAATCTCTAAAGTTACGGTATTTCTTTCCGATGATGAAAATCAAAATTTTTTCCTTAATAACATATTTTTATGGTCGCTGCTCTCTTTGCCCGTTCCCCCGAACGAACTTGGAGCAGTTTTCAACATCATATACAGGAGAAATATAGGCCTAGACGATATAAAAGGATTTCATTTTATCGCGAAATTTTTTTTATCCCCAAATTTATGGGCCAACTTTTTTTTTTTTTTTTAAAGGTGGATGCAGGATGGTGATGGGGTATGGCCTCCTGCTACAAAATTGGTTGGACGGATATTGAGAGAAATATATATATGAATTTTTTTTCTTTTTTGGATATATATAGCATTAATCCCGACATAGACTCTTCGAGGTAGTAAGTTATAGGGTTATACCTCTATAATATTTCTAGGCAAGATCGATATTGTTTAGTGTAGGCTAATATCGATGATAAATTATTTTAAAATTAAATCGATTTTTGAAAAAGTATTTTTTTAAAATAACTTATTTTAATGTTAAATCGAGGTAATATGACTAATGAAGTATTCAAATCTATATTTTATCCGTATCAATAAATTATATAGTAAATAACAACATCCTCTAACAGTCTAACTTACAAGATTCTTCTGATTTGAGGGTGATTTAAGGGTGATTTTGCAAGTTCATGGTTAATTTTCTCTCCCTAAAAAAAAACAATTTTTTCCCGATTAATTTGAAAATGGCGAAATCGAATTTTAAAGAAAGTGTAATTAATAAAATCAGACATTCGAAAAATAAAATTATCCAACAAACCCCAAATAATTGTGAGAAAAAGACACCATGAGAAAGAAACCAGGGGCGAGTTATTGGACACCAAAAACTCCGGAGCTTCCCATAGGAAATACATGGGGAGCTCCGGTGTTTTTGGTGTCC
>JAQGBM010001621.1:0-10350 GCA_034698405.1 Symphylella vulgaris | reverse complement strand
ATCCGCTTAATTCGAAATTCGGATAATTCGAACTTTTTTCGGCGTCCCTTCGGGTTCGAATTAACCGGAGTCGACTGTATACAGTATTGTTTCTCTTAAAACGCTAGCCATCAACTCTCTGCAGGACAAATTTTGTACAGTAGTTACACATTAATATTTTAGGTTTTTCCTTTGCATTATCTCGGTCCCGCTTCATTTTTATTGATACAGTATTGCAATTTTTTCCCGTCCATTGAAAGATGAAAAATCGTGGTTTCACAGTATATTTTGATTATTACGGTACTTTTACTAAAGAGCAAGGGATCTACATGAATCCATACCGAATCAGAATTTTACTCCTAATTCTGGAGTCTGTCCGAAAGTGTAGAATGTGTGCTACTCAATGTACCATCGGCTAGTCGGCTACTGCGTAAAATAGTCTTCTACGGAAGAAATAAATTACTTCAATTTAAACTCACCCTCCAGTATTTGCTTTCCTCATTCTTCCAATTTCCATTATTGTTTTTTGGTGTTCTATTAAAAAATACAGTACGGTACACATAAACTTATTGAACAATACATAGCCTACCGGTTCAAATTAAGTACTTACTCTTGTAACCAGAAGGGATTCCTATAACGCTCATAAATGGTATGATGTCTGAAAAAAGTTCCTCTTCAGGGCAATCTGAAATACAGTAAAAGTATGTAATTTTTAGAAAATAGCAATACTGTATATTCTATTTGGGAATTATTTTTACAAGTGAAATGCAGACTTACCGTCAGTCAGCATTTCTGTAATTTCCTCCATTTGGTCTTCTAACTATTAAAATATTAATGAATTACTAGATTGTATCTCGCAGTAAATTTAATTAATTCGTGCTTACCATTCTGTTAGTTTGCAAATATTGTGGTTTGTGCAGTGGTTTCCATTGGCCACTTGCAACAGCTGTATTCGAATAGAGTGTTCCCCTAATTGCAACTTGCGAAGCCAGTTCGTCCAAAACAGACTGGTCTTCGTGTGACTAATGAAATTTTAATAAAGTTTTAATTACAGTTTTTTAAAATTATTTTGATCAAGTATCACTTACATCCCAGTCTAATATTCTCGAGTCTGATGCACTCATATAATCGAAACATGTTGCAATATCGTCTAATTCTGTGAAAAATTCGGGGATATTTTCTTGTAGGAACATAGTGAAGTATTCGGGGGCTATTTGTACTCGATCCATTATTTCCTATTAGTAAAGAATCCATCATTTTCTAATACTGTAGTAAAGAACAATTTAAAAAACAAATGAACAAACCTGAGGATCAAATTGTAGAGGTAGCCTGTCCATGTGACTTAATTCTGGAACAAGTTTTAACTTTTCGGGAACGTCTGCCTCTATATTTCCTATAAAATATTAATTTCTAAACATTTTAATTTCGATTAATCTTGTCCGCGAGTTATTCGATAATCAAGTTATCTCGAAAATGCACATCCTATGCAAATTAATGAGTCTTCACTTACTCTTGCAGTACAAAACTTTCCCAAGTGCGTGGAATAAATATAGGGACATGTCTTTGCCTCCAACCGCAGAATTTGCCGAAATAGAGGCTGAGGGAATCCTTTTTAATTTAGTTCCTGTGCCTTTCCTCTTTCCTACAGCCTTGCTTTTGCTTGATTCTGTTGATGTACTACTACTGCAACTGGGGCCGAATTCTGCAGAATCTGAAATTAATAATGACATAGTTTCATTATTAAAATTTAAGAGTAAGTTATTGGGGTATACCTGTTGTAAGGATTCATATACCTGAACATCCAGTAAACTGCAGAGAATTGATGGCAGATCTTAAATCACCCCCTGAACACTCGGCTAATGCTTCTACTTTGCTAATGTGCATTTTAACCTTAGGAGAATGTTTAGATTCTTCGTTTAATATCCTCTGCATGGTCTTGACCATACTTGTAGGAGCTACAGAATTAAAACTAAAATACAAAATATGCGATTAAATTTATTACCGTATTTAGGAGGCAACAAAATTTTCTTAATATTCTTACCTGATGTTTTCAATATTAAGCTCATTCCTAATGGCTTGGGGAAATAATTTATATTCTTGAGAACTTTTCCCACTGCTGTCAGCTACTATGAAAATGACAGGATTTGAACCATCTTGTTGCTTGTACTCTCTGTGACATAAAGGACCTTCAATATTAATTTTGGACTTCCACAAATTAATTTTATTTAAATCTCACCTTAGTATATCATGAAATTCTCTTGTATTTTGAGTAAACATATTAGGTAAATCCTGAAATTAAAACTCATTTATTACAGTATGCCATAAATTACAGTAATTTACAAAATACTATATATTGCCATCTATTTGGTTACCTCGATTAGTACAATGCTGTGTTCAGATTTCTTGGTTTGGTCCACACCTAGATTGAGTGCTTGATATCTGTTAGCTCTTAGGAGAAATGATTTAAATGTTTCTTTTTGAGATGTCCCAAATGTCTGTTCTTTATAACCTTGCTCTAAAATAAAATTGTGAGAAAAAAAATGCATTGATTACCGGTATATACATGTATCAGAGTTCCTCATTAATAATAAAACACCACTAATTACCATCATTTAGCTGAGTATAGCAATGTGTTAAAGGGTTGACCCATTCATGAATTCCTATAGAAAACTCTTGGCACAACACTTTAACTGTCGCAGTTTTGCCACATCCTGAAGGTCCGGTTATTAGTAATATTGGTTTTCTATGAATTCTCTAAAAACAATGTCGCAGTACTTTACAGGTTGTAATACATATTAGCAGGGAAGGATTCCTGATATTTATTATCCTATGATACTGTACCTGTACTGCAGCAGTAGCTTTTACGTTTTTTACAATCCAATCTTCCACTTCTTGTACTTTTCTTTTATGAACAGCTAGATCATTCTAAAAACACATTTTCATTAAATAATTTTTACATTTACACGGTATAAGGTGTACCGGTATGTAGCATAATTAAGAAGACTCACCTTGGTTTTAGGAGCATATACTTCAACCCATAACACTGTATGTTCTTTGTTCAGTTTCTTTTTGTTAGAATCTGCATTATTGAATTTGTTGCTGCAACCTACTGTTGTCTTAGCCTTCTTTGGTCCTGAAAAATCTTCGTCATCAAATGATGACAAAATCCAAGATTTCTGCAAAGGAAAGATATTTTAAAATATTTCGTACTAGCTCATTATTTGTAAAATTATGACTAGCCTAGATACTGCAGCTTTGCTCGTTGAGTCATAATTTTACAGATAACCCTGATCCAGAGCAGAAATAGCAAACAAAGCAAGTTGACCTATCAGGGACGTGGACGTCCAGTCGCACACTATATTATTAGGCGAAAGATTTACCGGTAGTTAGGTATTGTGTGTAGTCTGTAGAGTGTAGGAGACTATCATGATTGTACGCACTCTACATTAGCCTATTGCCTACCGTAGGCTATGGCTATTAGTTTGGATTCTCTTTTCAGCACTAAAAGTTATGTAGCCTACTCCATAAAATGACACATAAAATCTATAGTTTGAATTTATTAAAATACTTACTAGGGTCTTCTGTTTAGCCATTTAATCACATCGAAAATAAAAATAATGTAGAAAACTATGAAGTTTCAACCCAGTCTCTGGATGTGAAAGCACTAGCCAAACTAAGTTGGTTAAACCACCATTATTGGTCAAATTAATATCTTGGAAGTATTAGCTCCTAATGAACGAAAACAAGATCCAATAAATTTTGTCTTCCTGTGTGTATAAAGGAATTAAATTGAAATAAGAAAACTTGACAGATGATCAAGAAAACACAACAACATGAGAGAAACTTGTCGCTCTCTCGCCTCTTGGGGCATTTCGTTTCATAAAAATATGGCATGTGTATCTATACGACGCTGTATATAATTTCCTATCATCATTTTACATTATTTTGTTTTTTAAACAATTACGAGAACTTTAATAAACAAAACTTTAATGGAAGTTAAATTATATAAATGTTTTTTACCTATAAAGCACAAAATGAGGGTATAATATGTTAAAATAAGGTAATTTTATCACATGTCCACGCTGGCTTATGAACCGGCACTCTGAGCACTTGTCTATAAACACCACAGAAACTTTGTTGTTCTCAAGGAAGTGACTTACAAGTTGATAAAAAGGTAATTAAATAAGTATTTCTTACAGAAATATTATTGCAAAAAGTATATAAAATACAGTATATGTAAGCAGTTCCTATGCAGAGCTTAGTAAAGAGATGAACGGAGTAGAGACGAACATCGATGAGGCATTTATTACCCTTAAGTTTAACACCACCAAACTCAGCGATAATGAGAAAATTTCCATCGTACCTCCATCACCAAAGGCCGAGATAACCCTTACAGAACTGTATACAAAGGTACGAGTCATTCTTGCAAGCGATAAAACACTCGTTAACTTTGAAGACCGATCCCAACTTAAGCTTCTCGGCCAAGCTCTCGGTTCGCTAACCATAGCTGCAAATAAACCCATCCTATTCAATGACCTCGACGTTAAAGGCTTAATTAAGGATGCATATTGGAAAGGAGAAAATGAACTGCATTACATTATCCCATTTGTTGTTAAAATTCTCGAGTCCTGCAAAAAAAGCACAATATTTTCACCTCCCAACCCTTGGACAATGGCCATTATATCCGTATTACATGAACTCACCAACAAGCCCAGCCTAAAACCTAACCTCAAAATTGAGATAGAAACCCTATTTAAAAATCTCAACCTGACCAAAGAAGAGATAGTAATAAGAAAACCGTATTTGGATGACGACAGAAAAAGCCTCAGTGCTCTTGCCCAAAAAGTTTTACAATACAAGGCCAGCCTATCCCATAATGGTAGTAGCAGTTCATTGGGTCAGTCACATTCAATGTGGATTGCAAAAACAGGTTACAGTTCCGAGTCTCTTGGAAATGCTGTTCCTCAGACTCAGCAAATGCCCTCATTATCAGAAAATGGAGGTTTATTTAATATCAACAAAGAATTACCATTATTTGTGTCTTATCCTGATCTGCATACAGTTGCTCACAGAGCCATTAGAACATCAATAGAAGCTTGTATTATCCAGTATGTTAATAAGTTATCAAAGAATGTAGCATGGGCATGTGTCCAGAAAAGTGAATCCTTAAAATTTGATACTTCCCAGACAAATCTGTATACTCTTGCAGAAAAGTATGCCAAAGAAATTGTGGGAGCTGGTTGCTATAATTTGCTACTTAATGCCCTAACTAGGCAGCTGAAACAGTCATTAGTTGCTTCCATTGCAGATGTTCCACCTTTCCGAGCCCAGCAGCAAGAAATGTTAGAACAAGCTATAACTTACTTAGCACGGGCAAATGCAAACATTGGATGTGAAATGTTTCACAAAGTAGTTACGAGGTTATCCATTATGGAGGCAAGAAAGCACTTATCAGTTGAATCAGATGTTGGAACCAGTTTAGGAGGAAATGGCCTCTCTTTCAGAAGTAATTTACAGCCCATTGGCCATTCAATGAAATCTCCTTTGGCAATCACATCCTCCTCTAATGCTTCCATGACAAATTCAATTACACCAAATTTATTTCAAAACCAAGAAATAGATGCTCATCTTGATAAAATTATCAATAAATTGGATCAAATAATACAGGCAAGATCTTACCATGGTAATCAAATTGTGCTCTACAGTTTGAAAGAAATTTCTTCTGCAGCTAAACTGAGCAAAATTATAGCAACCCTGACCTGTTTATTTCAGAAAACGATAGAGTTGCTCTTGGCATCCTGGGAGTGTACCAAGCTCAACAATGATGTTAAGAATATTCACTTTTACATATTTAAGATTCTCATAGAATGTGGCATAGGTGTGCAGCTGGGAAAGAAGCAGTCCACTCTGGCCTTATTAGATTCTGCTGACAAGTACAATGCTGAGATTATTGGCCTCTTTGTTAAAAATGGGCTGTTTGATTTCAAGGAATATGACCTCGCACTCGCCCAAGGAATGGAGGGTGGCATGAATTCTAACGTTACTGCCTTTGCTCTCAAGTTTGTCCAAATGTGTGTGTCTGAAAAGAGGCATTGCGACGCTTATATTCCTGCCACTATAGAGGCACTTAGAAGAATCCTTACTCGAAGAGAAACTGCGACGTCCGAAGTCCCTCCTCATTTAGTCGAGTTGCTCTCGTTGACGGAACAAGCTTCTTCCATTTCAAAGAATGGAATTTTACAACCCGAAGTATCGATATCGAGCAGCGAACAACATCTGCGACTTCACAAATACTTTGAACCTTTTGTCAAAGAGTGGCTGGCTCAATACGTTAGTATCGCTCCTAGTAGACTGGTTAACAACGAGTTGTCGGCATTGTTTGATCGCCTGGGCATGAGAGTTATTTTGGGTTCTTCGGCGTCGAGTAATACGTTCTTTCAATGCGCCTTGGAAATCTGCTTCGACATCAGTTTCAAGTACCTGAAGGTTCCAAAGGGTCGACAGAAATGCTACACTACCATTGATGGCCTAGTTAATCTAGTCCTGACTGCCTTCTCCCGAACTCCAGATTCTGAGCTAATTCTGGGGCAGGTGCTCGCACACATGATCATCCTTTTGGACCAAGTTCACCAACCAAATGTAGAAAACTACCAAATGCCATTCCAAAGACTTTTGAGTATGCTTCTCATGGAAGTGAAAGGAATCTACGAAGGCGATCGTTTGCGTTTGATCAAAATATTTGCGAGTGCCTTACATTCCCTAAGACCTGAGAAGTATCCTGGTTTTGCATTCTCCTGGCTCGAGGTCATTTGCCAACGTTCCCTCGTCGTCGAGTTATTGGAGAGCCCGGATAAAAAGTCTTGGTGTATTTTTGCTCAACTTCTCGTCGACATGTGGAACTTCCTGGTTCCCCTAATGCGTTCCAGTTTAACCAACGAAGCCGTTCGAACCCTATACAGAGCCTTTCTTCGCGTACACGTTGTGGTACTTCACGACTATCCAGAGTTCATGTGCGAATTTTCCTACACTTTTTGCGACATCTTACCACTCACTTGCGTCCAACTGAAGAACGTCATCTTGAGCTCCATACCTCGCAGTTTTTCCGACTCTATTCCATACTGGCAGGCAGCTACCTGTTTGCAAGACATCAATTTCTACGACACCCACATTTCCCTGCCTTCTTCGTTCAACGTAGCAAACATGCAACCGGCCATTATTAAAGCTACTATCGACGGTCACATCTCAAACTCTGCGAGCAACATCGTAGAATTAGGGAAATACCTCAAGAACGGGTCTTCCAGCTCAGCCGAGAAATACAACTTGGTTTTGATTAATTCCGTGATCGTGTACATCGGGTATCAAGCAGTTTCGTACATGAAGGTTAAGGAGGCTCCCATGAGTTTAGACACGGTGTCTAAGCTTCCTCATTCGTCTACCTTGGACGCCATTGTTCAGAGTCTGGATGAAGAGGGGCAGTACTCTCTTCTTCATTCCATTTGCAATCATCTGAGGTATCCTGATTATTACACCATGTTCTTTGCCCACTACCTCGTTCATTTGTTTTCCCAAGTTAACTCTGCTTCTGTGAAAGAACTCGTGACGCGTGTGGTGCTTGAGAGGTCTGTGACGAAGCCTCCACATCCTCTGGGATTAGTGATTGTGTTTAGAGAATTAGTCAGTAATCCCAAGTGCAACCTCAAGAGCTGTCCATTTGTTGCGAACATGCCAGAAGTTGAAAAGTTGATACAAGATACTTGGAACAAGTTTGGTTCATAAGTAAATCTACTGACTCATTTGAAATTTTAAACTTAAATTTTAATGATTAATATTAGATTCCGTCAGGATACTGGCATAATAAATTAATTTCTTTGATAAAGTTTATGATCGCGGACTGAAACTAAGGGTGGTTGTCAGAAAAGCTGCTCAGATAAGAAGAGAAACTCGCATGAATTAATTTTCTACGGGCTCAATTGGCATTCTCATTTACGTCAGTCTCTTCTTATTTTAGCAGCGTTTAATTCTGGCTACTGCCCTAAGTTTAAAATTTCAAATGAGACTTTATAAGTGTGAAAATGACTTGAGTGATTTTATGAAAGAATTGGAACAAAATTAACGTCATTAAGTTTCAGCATTTTAAAGTTAGTGTGAAAGGGCCGATTTGTATCTTAATTATTTTGTACTTACCTATTTCATCTACACCATTATTTTGTTTTCCTTTATACACAACACAACCTAATATACTGGCTAATTCCCACCGTAAAGTAAAATGTTTCTAGCAATTTTGTACTGGCTTAGATTATCATTATTGGCTTCTTCAAGTAAGGAGACACTAATATTATGAGCTAGTGTTACTATTGGCAATCTGCGCCAGAACAAAATGACTTTTAGCAAGTTACTTTGTGGTGAGCTATAAGGGATTGGGTTGTTCTATGATTGATAATGCATTTTAATCATTTAAATAAAATAGATGAAATAGGTAATGTACTTAATTCCCTTGCCTTTCACTGCCAAGGTGTGTGTCCCTGGAATGGGAGTTTGGTCGGGGACCAAATATGGGACAATTTTTTTTCCAAAAAAGGAGCAAACCTATATTCCAGGGTATTTCGTTTTTAATAGATAAATTTATGTATTCCAAAAATATAATACATAAAAAAAATATTGGGCAAGATTCACTTCGACTTTAAAAAAAATGTAAAGTAATGGTTCACTCTTCCTTAGCCTAAGTTCTAAGCTAAAGCCAGGGACCTTATTTTCTTGCTATTGAAGTTGATGTGAATCTTGCCCAAAGAAAATGTAATTTTTTTTACGTAAATGGTACATTTCATTCTTTTGTAATCGGTTGAATTATTGACTTAAAAAGTATAATAATATGACAAAAACATTTTTCATTGCGCTTATTCTTAATATTAAAAAAAAAGTATTTATTTAAATGTACTATGATGATGAAATATGTGGCTAATAATAATTACCATGTTCTTGGCGTGATAAAATCTTGAACTAACCTCTTTAAAAGCTCGTATACTGGTGATACTTTTTTTTTAATTTTTACATATTATTATAGCTGGTCAAACAAGTCGCAAATATCGATGTTGGTATCGACTCCATGTTATTATATGGAATCGATGCCAACATCGATATATAATATTAAGGCGAACTCATGTTCGTCCAGCTATAAGTCAAATTTAAGAATAAAATATTAATTAATATTACCGATAGTTGAGATTTGCTTTAAATAAGCTTAATTATTATTAGCACCAGTGGTTTACTGACGTTAATTTTAAACGTATTTAACCTTATGATATTTTTATAAAGTTAGACATATTTTTGTACTTGTAATAAACCTATAATTAAATAACAAAACACTAAAAAAAATACTACTATGGAGTACAAATGACGAAAATGTTGTGATATTATTATGAAAATAAATAAAAAATAAAAAAACATGTGATAAAGTAAAAAAAAAAGGTAAAAATAAATAAATAAATAGAAACGCCATACTGGATCCTATAGAGGTTTTTCATATGCCAATAATTTGAATTTTGCTTACTAAGCCACTATCCCTCAGCACTAGACAGGGTCATAAAAACAAACCTTATAGCAACAATAAATAAAGCAGACATCAAACATGGTTTCCTAATAAGTAGTTTGTTGATTGTTGCTAAGATTTGTTTTTATGGCCCTGTCTAGTGCTGTGGGATAGTGGATTAGTAAGCACAATCCCGCTTATCGGCATATGAAAAACCTCTATGTATACGTATTGAAATACGCAAGTTATTTTAAATTAATACTGGGTACTTCGTGAATATTAAGGGTGACATGACCCTCCATTTGGGAGGAGGGCATTTAACAAACCACTTCAAATCTAACATCTATTAAAAATTGTCTCCGTTCTCACTCAGGATTGGTATAATTTTGTTAAAGGCGGATTTCCAACGATATAAGAATCACGAATAATAATCCGGTACCTTGTAGCTAAGATTTTTACATTTTAAAAATTCAAAAATGCAATGGTTTTGTAAAGTTTGTTACATTGAAGGTTCTGAACCATTATGTTTTTAAACTTTTGAAATGTAAAAATCGCAGGATAAAGTAAAGGGTATTTACGATACTTATAGCCTATGGTTGGAAGGGGGTTTTATTCGTCTTAACATAAATGATTAGGCATAACGAAAGTTTTTTTTTATTTAGTTGAAATAATTATTAGTAGGCTATTTTACGTTGTAAAAGTTTAGCTAAATGCCCTCCCACAAATGGTTACCAATAATCACGAAGTATCAATAAAATTTAATAACTCTTACCGTACTGAAAACTTTAAAACACGAGTCAAGACTCAAATCATTAAAATAGGCCTATTAATGGGAACAAAATAAC
>JAQGBM010001620.1:0-10352 GCA_034698405.1 Symphylella vulgaris | reverse complement strand
ATATTATGACTCTCAACATCGTAAAGTACACGTGCGCGCGATATAACACGATATACATTTCCTTAGAACATATTATATATAGCCTACTGTATTATGGCCCTAAATCTAATTCTCCGTAACATGTTTTTGCAGCTAAGAATTCGTGGACTGAATTACGTACAACCGGAGATGTTCCACCGGCTCTACAAGACCACAGTATGCTGGCGTGGAAGGTAAAAAAGCAATATATAATTTCAGTAAAATATACCGTAATAAGAACAACACTTTAAATTAACTTAGTAACTAAATACGGTACCGTACTAATAATTCAAAGTTTACAAGATAATGCAGTAGTGCACACTAAAAATACTGGTACATGCATGGACGTGGCATGGCTCATACTGGAATATAGGATTATAACTCAATATACTGGGTAAAAAATGGGCTAAATTAGCACAGTTTTGAACGAATTAATCATGTTTAATTTACATATTTAGCCTATAGGATATTTTAACCCATTTTTAAACATCCATATTTGAGTTTAAATAGCGTGTAGGCTATACCTCGTACTCGTAGTAAAAAGGTAGCATATTTTTTACTCTTTCGGATATTGAAACTGACTGTCTCAAGACAGAAATTGGAATTTTGAACATGCTCTGCTAAAAATTATGGGTAAACATCTAGCCTGGGTTATTTGGAAGATAGGCCTAACTCAAATTTGAGTAAAAAAATGGACTAGATCCAGTTTTGATCACATTTAATTTATACGAGAGGATATTTTAGTCCATTTTTAAATATCCACTATTATTTGATTTATAGGATACTGTATCCCCATAATCTCCCAAATAACCCAGATTTTGGTAGAACTAGACTTTATGCATCCAAGTTAAATTTTATTGTTACCAATATGTATTAACATTGTTAATCATGTTTTAACATATAGCCTACCGTAGTTTTCAACATGTTTTTTAACATGTTAATTCATTTTTTATATTTAACATGTTAAAAACCATGTTAAAAGCTTGTTAAATAATAGGCTATGTTTTTTAACTTGGATGCATAAAGTCTAGTTCCTCCAGATTTTACCCAGTATTTTTATATTACTTAAGAAAAACGTAAAAGGTAACATTACTTCAAAATATTCCCTATGTCACCGGATATTGAAACTGTAAGGAAAGAATTGGAATTGAGATCAAGTAGTGCTAACTAGGTTTTCAATATACGAAGAAAACGATAGTCTAACTTTCTAGCTGATTGAGTTGATTACTTCAAGTACCCAGTTTATCTATTGTCCGCCCGCCTACGCTAAAACTAAATAAAACGATACAGTGTCATGTTGAACGAGTGGCGCACGTTTTAACTGTAATTTCTATCGAGTTAATTTTATAAAAGGCAACGAACTCGAAATGCAATTATTAACAGTAACATATAGAACGAGATAGTGTAATATATTTCGCGAAGTCAAGTCTATATAGCCCCAAGTTTTTTTTTATAAAACAAAATTTGATCACGTGTAAGCGAAGCAGATAATTGGTTTGTACTTGGGGACGTATTACGGTTTGGGGGAAAAAAGATATTTGGTTATTGATTTTTGGTTTTTCAGTGCAGAGTTACTTCTTCATTTAAAACTGTAAGATGTAATTAAATTTTTATTAATACCCTTTTTTCTTTTGCAGAATGAGCTGTACGTATTCGGCGGTGAAGTTAGTTTCGCCTCAAATGGAGAAACACCCTTCTGGGTTTTAGATCTGAGTAAGTGATGCTGTTTTTTTTTTTCTTTCTTCTTGGAAATTAAGCGTCTTTAGGGAGTTGGGGTTGATTTAATAAATTATCCATGTATACCAAGCAAAGTGCTAATCATTTTAAGATATTTCCCTATCGTTACATCTACATTTGATGCAGTGCCTTCTGTATTTTATCAGTGCCTGGGAAATCAATTAATATCTGTGCTTAGAGGGCGCTACTGTTCAGTGGTTTAGAATGGGGTTGTTCCAAATTTCTTTGCAATCAGCGATGGAAGGAATATTATTAGGAATGAAGAAAAGATAGTTAATTGGAAATTTGGAATACAGTCGAAAGGGGTTATAACGAAATTCAAGGGACCGGAAAAATTACTTCGTTATATCCGTATTTCGCAATAACCGATATAACGAAATTTCGTTATAATAGCTTCTAACGAAATTTTCTATATCGATGATTTGGGAAACGTCATACTGACGTGAAATTTCGGCTTTGCTCTTTGAATTTTACTCTACTTCCTTAATAATTTCAATTTTCGTATATAAAGGGAACGATTTTCGTTTCAAAATTGTTCGAATCTGTTTGGAATTCCCAAAATTTTAGAGCCCTATAACGAAATTCTAAAGAATTTACTTCGTTATATCCGTAATTTCGTTATAACAGTTTCGTTATAACCGAAACAAAATACATGGACTTGAATACGAATCCAACCATTTCTTCAAATTTATTTCGCTATAACCGATTTCGTTATATAGGCCTATACGGTATATCCGGTTTTGACTGTATACCGAAATTGCCTAAAACTTATCTTTGCCCGTAGATCGAGGTTATGAACCCTAACTTATAAATATTATTCAAATCAGTATTATGCAATTTAGAGAAACTCAATTACTCGTTATCTGTGTGAACTTATTACAATTATGCAAATGTTAAATAAAGTGCCGCGTCAGTTTCAAGTCGCAAAGGAATAAAATCAGAATACATTAAAGTTCTAGAAGATACCCTTCTACAAAATTGACAATTTTTTTATACCCTGTAATATGAAAGCCCTAATACTCATTATTTATATGTTTACGATTTTTCTCCCCATGGATATTTAAATCAAAATAACTTTATTTTCCCCCAGTATATATGGCGCTAAAAACGGATAGGATAAAAAAATCTAGCCCATGTTATTTGTTATTATTTTGGGGAATGGGGGATTACTCAAAAATGTTATCAGTACCGTAACATTTTGTTGATTTAGATATTTTTGCCCCAGGGGCGCCTATAGATCCTTCCGGGCCCCCCCACCATTTAAGATACTGATAAAATTAAGCTACATTTTTGAAAAATTGATGGTTGGTTTACTTTGGTTATAAAAATATATCCGTTTGATATATAGTTACATACCGTTGGCACAAGTTACGAATGACGAGATCTCCGGAGGAACCAATTGGACTGCGGGGTCACAAGGTCGTTCTTTACAACGGCTCCATGTACATGTACGGAGGTTATCGCGATCTTAAAGGATCCTCGAGTGAACTCTGGTGCTTTCAATTTGGTAAGTTTTGATGGGAAAATTATGTTTAAAATTGAAAGTTTCTTCTAATTCTTGACACTTTAGGAAATTCTTCGTGGAAGTTGATGCCATATCCCAGTAACATCGAAATACCGCCGGGTCGACATAACCATTCAGCCGTTGTTCACGATTCCTGCATGTGGGTTTACGGTGGGATGACAGATCTCCAAGCCAGAGCTGATTTCTGGAAATGGAATTTCGGTAATTTACTAATTTAGTATAAACTTTATTTGAAATATTTAACTTGCATGTCGATCATTTAACCAATGAAGGAAGGGCCTATACAGTATTTCGAATTCAAATTAGTATCATAGCCTATTTCAAGATGGAATTATATTTTTTTATCAACAGAAACAGAAACTTGAGTATAGGGACCTTAAAATCAACCCCCCCCCCGTAATTTATTGCCAGACGATAACATTTAACTACACCGAGCTTTCGAAGCTTAAACTAGATTCATCAATATTGTACAGTATTTATTAAGGTTTTCGTCTGTCAATAAAATAATGATAACGTTTTAAAAAATATAAAAGTTTTAAATTGTCTATAGCATGGAAAATGAAGTTTACATAATTAATTATTATGCGTACAATGTTCCCGTTTTCATTATGAATTTCGAAGTTTTCAAAAATTCCACTCTAGATGCACCCAAAAACCGAAAAATATGCCTCCAACAGCTCACTCTGACGTCATCATGCATTTTCAATTCGGTTCCCAGAATTTTGAACATTGCCAACTGGTGAGATATCATGATGTCTGTGCATGCCATTTAATTTTGATTCGATATTGCCACAGTTGACGCACAGGGAACTGAATTTTAATGGTGATGACGTCAGAGTGAACTGTTTTTTGGGCCTCTGGAGTGGAATTTTTGAAAAATTCAAAATACAGTACATCATGAAAGGGGGAACATTGTACACATAATATGTAATCTTCCATTTTCCATGCTACAGACACTTTAATTAAAATCTATTTAATCCTTATTAGATTTTAAACACTGGACAAGGATCAGGTGTAAAGGAGGTCCAGGCGAATTACACGGACACACTGCAGCTAAAGTTTATGCTCACATGCTTATCTTTGGTGGCCAAAGAGGGAAAAACCTTCAAAATAATTTTTGGCGCTTCCATTTCGGTGAGTAGAAAAAATACCTCATTCTTTCGAAATAGATCTGTATTTTAACTGGATATTGTAAAAAACATTTTAGCAACCGAGCAATGGGAGAAATTACACTGCTCAGGCATCGTTCCTTCGCCTCGCGTCGATCATGCCATGCTAATCGTTCCCTCTCCCATAACGGTGACAAACATGGCTCACGAATTCAAACGCATCTCGGATTGTCACAATTCTTACAATTCTCCCTACTACGACAGCAAAGGAATCGACAATACGGGTTTGACGGACGACGAGAGCGAAGACTCTCAGCACTCTGCCGGAATCAAACGCAGCTCCAGTAGCACTCTTCAAAACAATTTCAAAGCCCTTCGAGACAGAGTTTCCAATTCAACCATCCTTAAGCCGTATTTCAATTTGTACGCTTCCCTCGAAGGAAACAAGCAAACTAACGGTAATTGTTCGGGGGGTGAAATAAACGGGGAAACGGCTAAGTGGGCTGAAAAGGTTAACAGATCGATCCCCAATCGTACCATGTCCAATAGCGTAACTACCTTTTCCTTCAAATCCAACGTCATTTCCCCACAAGCCAGTTCCTCCCTCTTGCATTGTAGGGAATTGCTGTCGGTGCCAAACTTCCGCCAAGTCGGAGAACACAAGCCACTCTTGAAGGAAGATTCTCCAATAGGTTTGAGCACTCCTCCTCCAAAATGCAACAACCTTAAATCGGACCCCACAAACAACAAAGCACTTACAAACGGGTCCTCCAAATTTTCGGCGTTGCAGAAGGAAAATATCGTTCCTAACGAGAACGAAGAATTCCTTTCTGCCGTCATTTTAAGAAGGAACCACCAGCCGCACGATCCAACAGTCGTTCTGCGCAGGCGTAGTTACAACGCCGACACTAAACTGCCAAATAAATTCAAGTTAGAGAGACCAAGGGGTTTCAGTAGAAGCGTCAGTACCGGGGCTTTCAGGGGAACGGGGAATGACGTTTGTTTAATCGATTTGGAAGAGGAGTATGAGGGGGCGGATGGAGCAAATCGGGACGGTTCGGAGGAAATTAGTCAACCGGAGAGTGGGATCCAAACCACAATGACCACTCCGGAAGATATCTGCGCAAATAATGCCCGAATTTCGCACTCGTTTTCGACCAACTGCGACCTCAAGAATTGGGAAAGTCACAAGGATTTCGCCTCTTGTCTCAATACCGCGAGACCCACTAGTCTTTACGCCGATTTTGCGCCCAACCTCGAACTCAAGACCTTCACCGCTTCGGATATTGCTTCGCTGGCCAAAGTAGACAGCGGGAATGTCTCGATTGCTCAAGAACCTCCGACCCCTTTCACTCCCGTTTCGGATTACGGGGCCGCAGTCGTTCGGGGCGAATTTTATTCTTTTGGCAACTATTGTCACGACACGTCTTCGACTACCATTCAGTCGACTCCGGAGAGCGGGATTGGAGCCGAGCAGTCACTGGTGTCTCCGTGCTCCGATGCCGATTGCTTCGGGGTTCTAATCATTGGAGGAAGGGAACAGAGTCAACAGAATAAGAAACCACTCACTATTTACAGGTTTGAAATATGTCGATAATTATTTTAAAACTTAAATTTTAACTTTTATTTTTTTCAAAGCGCTAAACAACACTTTAACTTTTAAAATACAGTGCGTGTCGGGACCACGGACGCAATTTTATCGTTTAATTATTTTTTATTTTAATAAATCACGAAAAACCCGAAAAACCGATTAATTTTATTATCAAATGGACTGAAAACGTACCAAAATAATATCGCTAAGATCATTACGAAATTTTTACAGTAATTATATTAATAATCAGGTGCCAAAATTTGTGATACAACCTCTCTACAGGTTGTCCTTTTTTTAGAGCAAATTTTAACCGATGTTTGCCTAGAAAAATTAATGGTTTATGTAGGTTATGACGTCACCAAGTCACCTTAACTTGTTTTCCCTCACAATTTTTCACCTGAGTGTTATAGTAGTTTTAAAATAGTAAAGTTTTGCATGCATATTGTTGACCTTGGGTAATTTAAATACATTCACGGAAATAATTTATCTTATACGGAATAATATTTTCAACATTATTCTGTATTCCCCCCAAAAAAATTTTGTGTGCAAGGCAACCTTTGTTAAAATGCAAAAATTTTAACTTGCAAATTACATATTATACAGTAGTATAAAATATATCCACTTCAGCGAGTGTGTATATATGAACACTTCTACAGTTTGAATGTTTTTAGTACTTTTATATTCTGCAAACTGCTGTGAAAGCATATATATTATACTAGAATTTTTGAAATGTAGCTTTGTTTACCCATTTCGTATACACTATTTTTAGCATCTTTCGTAGAAAGATACAGTGGTTTATACAAAAAATTTGACATTTTTTACAGTTTACTATTTTCATTTTTTATTATAATAAAATAAAACAGACCTTAGCAATATTTAACACATATCTTCTATCCCCCCCTTTTTTTTCGGTAAATAAATTCTACAAAGGGGCCGCATTTTAGGCCGATTTTTAGCATAAATATTTATATAAAACTTACGGTATTTCGTTCGTTTTATACACTTGAACTTGCTGAGAAAAATAAAACAAAATTTTGCGTACTGTTTTTCATGAATATGAAATTTTATACCGAGCGTATAGGCTTCGAGTTTTATTTCTAAGTATCTAAAATAAAAATACTGAATTTTAAATTTAGCGCAAACCAGCGAAGTTTTATTTTTTAAGTTCTCTTATTTTATGTCTTTCTGTTAAATTTCCTTCAAAATATAAAATAAAATATAAAAAAAATTATATAACTTAAGCAAAAAATTTATCATATAAAATAATATGCTTAAATTTAAGAATAACGAATTAAATGATTTATTATTATATTATAATCTTTATCAAGAAATTAATAAAAATTAAGATGCTTTTTTTACATTTGATAAAAAATATATATAATAATACCTTTAAATATAAAAAATATACTGTAGTCATTGATGTGCGGTTAGGGATGAAAATATAGGCTGTAGCTGACTTGCTTATATGGCCAACGAGTTAGGATTAAGTACGTGTATTTAGGAAGTGTTTGTCCTATAAAATGTTTATTTACAGAAATAAGTTATTTAGAGAGCTTTCGAGCTTAGAGTAAGTTCCACCTATCAGTTTGGAAGCTTAATTATTTAAAAATGCTTTTATTTCTGCAATTTAGCAAAATTTAACCATGCAAAAATAGATAGAAATTTTCTTTTATAATGCTAGATGAAAGTACAGTAGTACCGTATTTATAAATTGTAGTCCAGAACGAAAAAATAATCTTCAGCTACAAAAGGTTAGAAATTTAATACTATAGGCTATAATAATTTATTTTTATTCTTAATTTGTAAGCATGGGTTTAAATATTGTGATTTATTTCTATGGTGGTCCACAAATAATCTATTCTAGTTTTTAGTCTAGTCTTTTAGGATTAAGGTAGTTTATGCAATTTTAATTCGGATATCTTATCATAACACAAGCATTTGTTAGTTTATGTTAGTTATAGTCTTGATCTAGGTGTTAATCCAGGAGTTATAGCGAAAATATTACATATTTATGGGGTGTTTATTAGTTTTTTAATTGAACATTTATTAGTCCCTGTATGTTGTAACTTATACCTGTACTATGAGTGTACAATTTTATATTAGTTAAAATTTGTGATAGCCTATACAAATTTGGTAGATAAAGGATTAGTAAAGTTGTATGTTATCCTAAGTAAATTATTTTTAGTTAGTAATGTTTTAATAATAGAACAAATTAATGGACGTAGCCCATAGGTTAGATATCAGTTTATTGAAAAGTTTTATTTTGTTTTAAAATACTTTATCTAACTTATAATAAAATAAGCCAAAGAATTGGTGATAGACAATTTTTTATAGTCAAGAAAAGTCCTTTAATTTATTTGGCCCCCAAGGGATCTCTGAAAATGTAATATATTTTCTTTAAAATATTTTTTAATACGCTAATATTGTAATAGGCAAGTTTTTTACTTGAATGTTATTTTTTGTACATACTGTACATTTATTTGAGATTTATTAAAATGAAATTATTATTTTATGTTAAAATGAATTATTTTAGACACTATTAATTTGTTTAACTTAATAATCTTGTGGACTACAAATTAAGTCTTTTTACACATTACCTATAACCTCCAGTTTAAGTATTGAGAGTGTTGGTTGACTCTACACCACTCAACAGCTTAAATTTTGGATAATACTGTAGTTTAGTTTATTAGTCTTTGACCAAGCTATTAGAGCACTTTTCCCTGTCCTACAAAGTATTTAAACTTTCCTAAAACTAATTTTATCAGCATATATTTGATGAAAGAAGTTAATTGCTGAGTAGTAATTAAATCTATTTTAATTTTAATTAAAATTAAAGCTCGACATTGATAATTATATAACAGTTTTAATTTAATTATTTTTTGAACACTTATTATGGTTTTCACTTGCAGGAGGATACTTTAAAACCAATTCAGTTTTTCCCCCTGTACAGGGAGTAGATTTATTCCAATACTTTAACATTCCATAAAAAAAGGGTTCATTTATTGCAATTTATTCCTATCATTAAGTTGATTTGAAATAAATTTAAAAGGACATTAAATTAGAAACATCTTTATTAGGTCCAAATTGAGTGACATGTTTCCCCCATATTGGGTCTTACTCTACGCCGGTTTATTGTAAGGGAAGGCCTTTCCATTTTATTTTTAAATTCATACAGTATTTCCTCCTGTAACTGAAATACCAGTTCAATTGCACAGAAATATGTACGAGATTTTTCACAACTGTGCCAGACCTTTTTTTATTAACATTATCATCATAATGTTCACTTCATTCCATCATGTTTCATGCTTAGAAACCAAAATAAATACTTGTAGAAATATAGCTAAAATTACATACTTAAAGCACATGCTTTAGACTAAAAGGTATTACTTAGTTTGGGAAGAAAACAATAAATAACTATGTTACAAAATTAGGAGAACTAATATTACAAATTATGTGATATTGGATTCTTCATAATTGTGCCAAAATTGTATTTAAACATTTAAGAATCAAATTGGCTTAAAAAACCTTTTATCAAATTAATTTCTCTTGCAATAAAACGTATACCCAAACACATTATTTTAATTTACCAAAAGTTTTACTGATACATAATTTTGTATCAGTAGCTTAATATGAAGAAAATCAGTAGTGTGGAGTGGACTAGACTCTGAAAAAGTCTAGCTTGTAAATGCGATGATTATATTCAGAAGTAAGAATTCATTACAATAGCATCTAATGGTTGTGGTAATAAAAATAGCCTACTGTAGCTTTGTACATAATAACAATATTATGATAAAATAGTGAAGGTATATCACCTGATATGAAGTAAATATAAAATAATAATATAGTCGACTAATAAAAAGTAGTATGTATAGATAGTCTGTATGTAGCACTGTAAATTGGTTATTTACCTTATAGCGTTAGTAGAATCTACTGTGTAGAATTTAGAATCATTATTCACATAAAAAATTCATATCTCTGGAAGCAAGAAAATATTACAGTAATGGAAACATTGGCCTCTCGTTGCCGATAAAAATCAAATATCTGCCTTTTAAAAATAATAAAAACAAAAACATCTCGGAATTTTGGTTGAACAGTCAGGATCAGAGGAAAATTTTATATTAAAAAATATTCTCATTTCTATTTGTGAAATAAATGTTTTTAAATATTCTTATTTTACCTGGTATTTATTTAAAATTGTTTATAAAGTTAAATAATTTTTCATTCGTGTTAATTACATCATTTGAAGAAAAAAATTATTTTTTAATCAGATTTACGAGGGTGGATTGGAAAGTTCTCGGCCTAACCTATAAGGGAGTTCGTTAAAAATCTGAACTTTTTTTGGGAAGAAGTACAACATATTAGTAGGTTATAC